>JANAVB010009593.1:1707386-1937838 GCA_029216955.1 Iris pallida
CGCCAAACCCGACAGTAGCTAGTCCTCCTCCCCCCCTTTGCGTATATATTTAGATCAGAGAAAGGGGGAGGGAAAGCCATTGGAAAATAAAGCCTACTAACTCCTGCACGCACCCCTCGTGACCTTCCCCGACACTAGGCATACTTCCCTAGCCGCAAGCACCACCCCTCGTCGGTCGTGTCACACGGAAGCAATGATACAACAGCAAACAGTCCCAGGTACCGAGTTTCACACCCACGTATCTTCTCATCGTTTAATAATTTTTAGAGACAAAATTTCTACGTGTAGACAACCTATACAGCTTCCAATCCCTTAAAATAGATTCTTCTAATTCGCACCATGTGCGGCAAAATCCCAGTTCCAAATCGAGAAAAATAAACTATTTTTAAACTAAAACAGTCCTAAAACCTCAAGTTGGAAGCCAATTTGCGATCAGGATATTGCAAATCCTGGAAAACTGCTTGAACCCCTTATAGACAACCTAACCGAGATTAAAACTCTATTTTAATTTTCATTTTAGTTGGTTATTTTTTTATTTAAAATTCAGTTTGAAAATCATGAAAAAAATAGAAAACTATTTTCGAAAATTAAGATTTTTTTCCGATACGGGGTCCGTCCCGATACCGAATGATTTAGTTGCTACTCGTGAGCATCGAAAGACGCAATGAATGTTGCGGATGTGTGGGCTTCGACGAAACACGAATTGGTTGCATAAGCGCGATGAATTCGAGGCGTATCGGTCGAGGTACACCGTATCGACCTCTTTGCAAAAACTCTAATTACTTTGTATACGTTCGTAACATTACAATAAACTTGTCACTGGACTCGTATCATTTTTCTGATCTGGTGTGCCAAGTTTGGTTTGATTCTGAGAAGGTTAACTAGAACGCTATTTTGGCGGGCCCGCTAACTCATCGGAATCAAAATATGGACATACCATTGAGTTTGTATCATAAAATTAGACTTGTAGATATATAATTTATTGACTTTAGGGACCATTGACTTTGGCACACTTTTCGACGCAAAATGGGTCCAATGACGGACACTGTGTTAATCTAAAATTACCGTTTTGCCCCTGTGTCTAAAATTGGACTTATGGGTAGTCAAACTTAGATATTTTTCTCATACCAAATACGTTGATGATGTCTGTTTCAGCATCCGAAGATATTTACAAGAGTTTGACTTTTGTGGCTCATTGAGGATGGGATATTATTGGTTTTGTTGTGTGTTACCACCAGGCAAGTAAACCTTGCCTTCTTTACAGTTTATTTACATGATTATCTTCTTTTCCTTTGATATATATCATTATCTAGTTTCTTTGGTCGATGTTGATATGAGTTTTCTTTCATATTATGCATACTAGTTTACGAGTCTCGTTCACATATCGTCTTTGTTCCCGGTTGGCATTGTAGTTTATATTGGATCTTTCTCACATGCACCTTGACTGAGTCATACCATATCATAGGACGAGTGCATCATAAGTGAACTGCTATTCATATTTTCATTTTTCTCAACTTGAGAGTCCACTCAGCAGCGAGGGTTGATTGTTTGAAGCTAACATGAGAGTCCTCGCAGGGACGAGGGTTAGTTATTGTTCAAACCTGAGAGTCCACGCAGGGGCGAGGGTTTGATTATTTGTTTCTTCTTGCCTTGTGTTCACCTAGGAACTTGGCATTTGTTACATATTTTTTGTTTCCTCTCCAGCAATTCATTTATGCATAGTTGTTCTTATATGCATATCTCATTGTTATTTAGTACTTTATATGTTTAACTGGTTTTCTACTTACATGTTATACTGTTAGATAGGCATGTTTATATGTTCTTGCTAGTTCTCTGTTGATCTTGTGATCTCTTCAGGCTTAGATAGAGATGAGGGCTATCCCCGAGATATACGATTCTGGAGTCGAGACAGGTGATGTACCTTCGTCGGAGAACGAGATAGTGCCCGAGGACTTTTTTTGAGACATGTCCTCTTATTTTAGACTTTTTACTTTATTTTCTTATTTCCTTACAACATACTTGTAGTAGATGATTACTTGTTTTCTTTACTGTGGTTTGCGGGATGTCTTACCCGTACAGTTATATTCTCGTTACTGTTGTACATTTTCTTTTTATCAGATTGGACTTTGATTACTTCTTGGACTGTTATTCTATGTGGATGAGATTAGCTATGTAGCTGTGACTTATATTATATGCTAGGTTGTTATCATGATTTACAGCTTAAACATTTCGTTGATGGGCTTGTTATGAGGTTTGACCCATTGGTGAAGTGTTGCTGGCATGTACCATATTTCTGGTCTTACATATTTTTGGACTGGAGCGTTACAACCACAGATTCCACTATCACTATTTTAGTACATCATATATTGCTAGCTCTTACGGAAACAAACCCTGTAATCATATCCTCAAATCAATAATAATACAAATGATACATCTATCTCATCCAATTAGTACTCTAGTACATCAAAAAGCATCGGTGACTAAAATTCTAGAATCTCCCAGGAGTCGTCATCCAAATCCAATGCGACCCTAAGTCCTGGTCTAATATGTCAAAGTTCCAGTCAGAAAAGGAACAAAGTACAATATAACTCAATAATACTCACAACATAATGCAATAGTATAGCAAAGACATAAATAGCATGTAAACTAAAAAGTACCTAAAATCATGCACTAGCTACATGAAACATATGCAATAGAACACCAATAAGCATGTAGGGGCTAAACATGCATCAGACGTATCAAGATATGCTATCAATCATGAATATCACGTAAGCAACCAATATCAGCATGTCTATCGGTAATGCTATCAGTCACGCACGCAACAATATCAGGCATATCAGGATATACTATCAGTCACGCATGAAATGGATATCAGGCACATCAATAAATGATATGCTATCAGGCACGAAAATTTGTCCAAGGCTAGATGTACTACATGCCACATGAGTGTTCTCCCTCCCGACACGAAATACAAGAAACATGCAATAAGTAAGAAACACGAAAACAGGTTAAACAAGTGAGTGTAAACATGCATGTAAAGTTGCTAAGTAAAGTGAAGTACAAGTACTTGCCTTTTCTGGATGTGGAAAACTTCTCTATATCTGCCTAGAATATGGCAAGGAAATACAATTAGGCTCTATAGGATATTGCTATAGAAATAAAAAATCTATTCCAATAATTGCTAATTACTAACTAGCAAAATAGTTGCAAAATCTTAGTAGCTAAAATATTTATTGATGTAATATATAATAAGGTTTAAAACATTTGATAATTAACTAGAATATAAACTAGAATTGGAAAACATTACTAAATAAATACAAGACAATATTCAATACTAACTAAACAACAAATATAAAACCATACTTAAATATTAATTGGAAAATATTTGTAATGAAATCCATATTAATTAGATTATTATAAACTAACACTAAATCTATGATTATTCTTCTCCTAACCCAGCCCAATGCCCTGGGCCCAAGCATTTATTTCTCCTTTTTTTCTTAAAGCATGTACAGCCCAGAAATCCGCCTTGAATACTCGGCCCAGAGCCGATCTTCATCCCTTAACCCTAATTCCTCAACTACACACACACACACTCTCTCTCTATCCTCTACTCATTCTTCAACAACGTAAAGCCCTAACAGAGAGCCGCCTCTCTCTCGTACACACTCTTCACTCCTCTACACACCATTTTTCATGGCACTTAACTGTCTACTCATGTGTGTGTGGTGTGTTTGTGTGTATTATATATATACAAGGCCGATTCTGGGTTGTACAGGCTTTAAGAAAAAATAATAATAAATGCTTGGGCCCAGGGCATTGGGCTGGGTTAGGAGAAAATAATCATAGATTTAGTGTTAGTTTATATACTCTAATTAATATAGATTTCATTACAAATATTTTTTTCATTAATAATTAAGTATGGTTTTATATTTGGTGTTTAATTAGTATAGAATATTGTCTTGGTATTTATTTAGTAATGTTTTCTAATTCTAGTTTATATATATATATATTATATATATATTAATATATATATATATATATATATATATATATATATATATATATTTATATTATATATTAATATTAATATAATATATATATATAAATAAAAAAATATATATATATATAATAAAAAAAAAAAATATATATATTATATATATAAAATATATATATATATATTTTCTTTATATATATAAATATATATATATCTATATATATATATATATATATATATATATATATATATATATATATATATTTTTAAAATATATATAAAATATAAAATATATAAATATATAATATATATATATATATCTATATATATTTTATATATATATATATAGATATATATATAATATATATATATTTATATATATATATATATTATATATATATATATATATATATGTTAAGTAAAAAAATTGAATTGATGAACAAATATTATAACAGTAATGCGTAACATGCTAGTGATTGCTCAGCTGATAATAGAATACTCAAAGTTTCTTATAATTTCATAGATCATGCCTGAGTAAATAGTTTAGTCTCACACGGTCATGGACAACTTTAGACAAAATTTTAGTTTTCTCGAACGACAACCCAGGACCACGGAAGCGATTTAATCTAGGAGAAAACATAATGTGCTGGATACCAATGTTATGTCCCAATTCTGTTAATCGATATTCTCTCCGAGAGTGATGACATGTCACGACCTGCATCCGAAAGTTCGGACATGAGTACGTGGAAACACGTCCAGCCTACGCCGTAGAGTCGACGGTAGTACGCTGTCTAATTCTCATATATCATCCAATCCAGCAATAAGAATATAAATCAAAATATCAAGATCTAACTCAATCACAAGTGCTAATAGGTAGATATGAATAGAAAGAAATATTCGCAAAAGGTCCAATCCAGAATAAAGCACATAAATCCTCAAATAGAGTACATCCCAAATAAATGTTCTTGTAACATAAACCGTACAACAAGTTAGTAAAATGCTAACCAAAACTAACATCCTTCAGTGGTAAATCACCACTGCATCTCATATATCCTCAGGTATACAATGATAAGTCTCATGTATGCTATAGTAGTGGGTCCCAATCTTCTAAGTCATCGTCTAAACATGAGATTATCCAATCAGAATAGGAGCAAGCACAAAACATGATCAGCTATTAATAACATGATCACTACCAAACAGTCAATTAGCGACGACTGTTTAGCGACGGATTTTTTCCATCATAATTAGCGACGGACTTCCGACAAATCACCGACGGATTACCGACGAGAAGCTGATAATTTTTTATTTTTTTTTTATTTTAAGGGTGAGAAAAGGTCGCCAGTCCGTCGTTACGGCGTCGGAGAAACAGCGACGAATTTAAGTTCGTCGCTATGCAGTCGAATATTTGGCAGAAAATGTTGTAAAAAATGGCGGGACAAATTTACAACTACGCAGCGACGGATATTCCGTCGGCAATTATGTTAGTAGTGTCGGACTAGCGACGGATATTATTTGTTGCTAGTCCGTCGTTAAATGCACGACCCTAACTTAAATTGAAACGACGGGGGGAATTTTTTATTCCCCCCAAAATTTCACTCTCTCTCCTCCTCGCGGCTCTCTCTCTCCCATAGGCGATCCTCTCTCTCTCGGCGGCTCTCTCTCTCTCTCTCCAGGTAATCCTCTCTCTCTCACTCGTGGTGGTCGGGGTTGTGGTTGGCGGGGGGGGGGGTGCAGCGGGGGCGTCGGGGTGCGGCGGCGGCGGGGCGGCGGGGGCGATGGGGGGACTGCTGGGGCGGCGGGGGCATCGTGGGACTGCGGGGCGACGGGGGCGTCAGGGGCTGCGGGGGCGACGGGGGCGTCGGGGGCTGCGGGCGCGTTGGGGGCTGCGGGGGCGACGGAGGCTGCGGTTGTGGGTGGCGGGGGGGGCAGCGGTCGGGGCAGCGGGTCGGGGCAAGGGGTCGGAGGGGGGACGGGGGATGGCGGGTCGGGTTTAGTGTACGCTAGCAGCAACAGATTTGGGAAGACAATGCAGGTCTGTGCAACAATATAGGAAGGGTGTTAGGAATGTGTGTATCAACTGCAGTAGGAATTGATGCAGCAATACCTGCAGTAGGTATGATAGAAGGCTAGAATTATCAGCTCAAACTAGATAACACATTATTTATTTAGAATATCGGACATTCTAAAATGGGTATAACTATCACATCACAATGCTGTCTAATAGCTGGATGAAATAAAGTGGTAATAATAGTTTTTAACACCAATTACCTGCAACTGCGAATCTGCCTTGTTAGAACTTGATTTTCCTTTCTTCCCTCCCAACCGAGAGCTAGTTGAGGATCGGACACTCTAGCTAACTTTAGTTGTGCTGGATTTGGCTCCACGGAGGGTTGTTATGTTGTATGATAGTTAGTAATTGAATGAGGCTTGATTTCATATAGGTTTAGTGTTGTATTAGTATAGGTAGCTTACCTATAGGCTATTTAGTGACGAATTTTTATTTTAACGACGGATTTTTAGCTACGGCTATTTAGCGACGGATTTTTTCCGTCGAAATTAGCGACGGACTTTCGACAAATCACCGACGGATTACCGTCGAATATTTGGTAGGAAATGTTAGAAAAAGTGGTGGGACAAATTTACGACTACGTAGCGACGGATATCGGACTATCGCTATCGGTATCGAACTATCGCATCAGACTATCGGTATCGGTATCGAACTATCGGTAGCGGATCCACCTCCTCGACCGTATGTACTTAGTATCGATCGTAGCAGATTAGTATCGGTATATCGGTTTGGTATAGGTCATATCGGATGGTATTGACCTTAGCAAATTGGTATCGTCCTATCCGATATGTATCGGCCGTATAGCTAGGATTCGTATTGGCCTTATCGATTCGGTATCGGCCATATCCGATAGGTATCGGCCGTATGGATATGTATCGGCCGTATCAGATTAGCATGGTGGAAGGTTTAGTAACAACTGTACTTAGATTTTTCTCTTCTCGAGCTAGAATACCATTGAAAGAGAGTCACGAGAGAGTAAAAACCTCATAGATATTGTCACGACCCGCACCCACTGTGAGGGTACGAGTACATAACAGCGCCCAGCCCGCCGCAGTCGACGGTAGAACGCTGTCCTAGGTCAATCATCTAACAATATAAGGTACTGTACAGTATATACACTCCAAATGGAGGTGACATAGCAGAATACAGTCTCAATCACATCTAAAGGTAGAATATAGCACGATGGAAAAGATAGAGAAATCCTCAACTGAGGTACAAGCGAATAAAATAACATAAGTTAATAACTACCAGTCTCAACATCTCTAGAATATACAATCTGAAATCAAGGACAACAACTAATCATAAAAATAAGAACAGCCTAGACTATCTATGCTAAACATGGGTATCCTCAGCAGCTGCCTGAACCTCCCCAGGGGTCCAGTCGCGAGTGTCATCTAGGCAAGCTCCAAAGTAAGGGGTGCAGGGTTCCTCATCATCCTCTGTAAAATTTTCAACAGGTCCAGTCAGGACGGGAGCGAGCACAATACATCCACACAGATCATAACAGGTTAGAGAATATAAACATGCAAGAGAGTACGATACATGAAACTGAAAGAACGTATAAGTGTAAGCAGAGAGAGAACTGTAATAGAAATATCTACTCTAAGTAGAGAGCTACCAGTGACTAGTGATTTAGAGTACAAGGTCGACATGTGAACGGGGATTTGCACATGGCTATACTAAAGAGGCGTACATGGCTATACTACTTGGAATTGTTCACATGACTATTTATACCCCTATACCTAATCAATACACAAGGATCCAGACAAGTTATGTTACGTACATGATTTTCACATGAAGCCCATAAATGGGTGCACATGAAGTATACATGAGAGCTCATAAATGAGTGCACATGAGTTCATATGGGGGCCCATAAATAGGTGCACATAAAATTCACATGAGGCTCATAAATGAGTGCACATGAAGTATAGGTTACATGAGATACATGGGAAACATGACCGAACATGAGAGCACATGAGAGTACACGAGCATGCACGAACGAGCATGAAGCACATGAGAAACATGAATAACATGAGAGCGAGAAATACATGATGTATATGAAATACATGACATGATGTATCCGATGCTCCCGAGGGGGATAACATCTCAATGTAGGGATCCATATAGTACCAATCCGTGATAATATCGTGACAGCATCAAATAAGGTAAACTAGAGCAGAAATATAATTCTAAGCAAGTTATGAAATGATCAGAAAATGTACTCGTCTGGTATTCGAATGTCTGAAGTAAATGTACTATCCGAGAGAGTACCTGACTCCTAGTTAGAGCAACACAAGTCAAGATGTATACAAGAGATGATAATAGTAATCTACAATGCATCTGCATGCTGTCTAGGTCAAACTAGCAAAGTTAACACTTGGTCAACTCCAGTCAACTACACTAGTCAAACTAGGCCAACTAGGCCACTCCTAAGTCAAACAAGTCTCACTAGGCCAACTAGTCTATTCTAGCAAGCCCATATCAAATCTAGACTATACAAGCCAACTATACCCTATACTGGCATTCAAGCCACACCCATAGGCTATGAGCCCTAGGCTATAGGCTATATTACCTATAAACCAAACCACAAATCACATATACACACATCAATATATATATATATCTAATATAAAATATGCACACATATTTTATATAGGCTACCTATATGTGCATCTCACATATATATATATGTATATATATGTATATATAATAGATACATATATATATATATATATATATATATATATATATATTTTTTTTTTATATACATATATATATATATATATATATGTATATATATATATATATATGTATATATATATATATAATATATATATATATATCTATATATATATATATATATATATATATTTTATATATATATATATATGTGCATCTCACACACACAATATATATATATATATATATATCTATATATATATATATCTATATATATATATATATATATATATATATATAAATATATATATATATATGTATATACATTGAATATAGGAAACTGGAAATCATGCATATACATAGAGGATAGGAAAAGGCACATGTGCATTTGTGTTCATGTGTGTGTGTGTGTGTTGAGAGTACAAGAGGGTATCAATGTAAATTAGATACTTGTGTGTGTGTGTGTATGTGACAAAACAAGGTGGCATGGTATAGTATAGTGTAACATAGTGCATTAATCAACTAGTGTGTGGATGTGAAAACAGGAATAGGAAAAACAGTGAAGGTAAAACCTGTGAACAGTGAGAATACCTGTGTATATGAGTGTCATGAGAGTCACATTGATAGTTCTAATAGGAAAATCAAGACAGTTAAACAATGCAATCATTAGACAGTTCAACCACCAAAACCCCAACACCAATTCGAATTCAGATTAAAGGGAAGGAAATCAACTCTCAGGTTTGGAGAAAGAAACTGGGATTAAATCTGAAAACAGTGGTCAAGAACACAAGTGAACAGTTCAACAGGGAATCAAATTACCGTGAACTAACATTGAAAATTTAGTTTAAAAAAGGAAATCAATTCTCAGTTTGAAGTATCCAGGAATACTAATTGACAGTTTATATCTATCAATCAATTCACATTCGAATTCAGTTATTCCCATACTTGATAACACCAAACCAGTAGCTAACATATAAACTGGTTGACAGGAAAACAATGGATCAAAAGACAGTGACTAACTGAGAAGTAAAGGGCTGAACATTAAGAAGAAGGATTGATTCGAATGAGACTGTAATTGTAAGGACTGAACCCTTCAATGTATCAGAGGATAGGGAATCGAAACCAACTTAGAATGAAACATATGACAAGGGACTACTACTCTATAACTGGGACAGAACAATGGTAAGGTCCCAAAACAAATGAACAAAACAATGGGTATAGACTGATACTTAATCGAGTATTGGCTAAGTGCAACCCAAGGTCGATCCCTAATCATGAACCTAACATGAGGCTAATACTCAGATACATAAAGGTAACATCATTGCAATTTAATCGATCCACAAAATCAGTGACAATTCACATTAATTCTCAGATTTTGAATCAACAAGACAGTGTATCAAATCTACGTATCAGTCCAATGAAATCCATAGCACAAAATGCAAGTTTGAAGACTAAAACCCAAGCTAATCACAACCCGAACATGATCATTATCTATTACATATGTAGGTGAACCCTTCATTTCAATTTAATCATGAAAAATAGTTTGAAATTAATTTAGATTTCAGAAATTAGTAACAATGAACTATGTATCAGAAAATTCCAAATTGAACTCGAAAACCTCAAATTCCATCCAAACTCCATATCTAGATGAATATATTGATAATATATATATACATTAACATGCTGGTATGCTAATTATATTTAAATTAACATTTTAAAATCAATCAAACTTATTAAACCAGTTTTCGAAACACTGTGCCAAAACAGTATGAACAACCTCCAAATTCGAAATGAAAAACCCAAATAAATCAGTAAATAAGGTGTGCAGACATGTGTTGTAACTCCCCTTCCCGATTTTTTTGTGAAATATCTTATTATTATTTATTTTAATGGTATGATTGTGCTGTATCCCGTATTGGTGATCTACTAATATTTTTCTAAGTATTCTTAATTTAATATTATAATATCATTTTAGTGAGAATCAGTGACGTATGTATAAACCATTAGGGATTTATTGAATTCCGTTATCAATATTATCATTTTATTCATTATCGATATTATTGGGGATATTATTATATAAAATTTAATTTATAATTATGGGTTATAATATTTTGTCAAATAAATATATTGTTGGTTTAATTACAGTGTTATTAGGTGTATTATTATTAATGTTAATATTGTGGTTGTTAAATAAATAACTTATTTATTATTAATAATTATTAGTAATTTTATCAAAGATATATGTATATATAAATATATATATAGTATGTGCGTGTATGTATAAATAAATAAATATATATATAGGTGAATACTTGTATATATAAATACATACGGTATGGGTGTATATAAATATATATATATGGGTATATGTGAATATGGTAATATGGTATTGCAGGTTGTCTCTCACATACTAGTTTGCATAAATCCATGTTGTACTATCACCTACAATTACACATATTTCACTTGTTTGTGTTAATATGAAATACATAGCAAAGGCTTGTAGGTTTCTGTAGCTTTTCTTTCATTGATTGTAGTGACCTCGGTATTCATCTTCTGTATTTTGCAATAGTTA
This sequence comes from Iris pallida, assembly GCA_029216955.1. Classification (NCBI taxonomy): domain Eukaryota; kingdom Viridiplantae; phylum Streptophyta; class Magnoliopsida; order Asparagales; family Iridaceae; genus Iris; species Iris pallida. Next base: position 1,718,703 of record JANAVB010009593.1, read on the forward strand.
TTGCTCTTTCTGTTATATATATCCATAAAAATAAAATTCTTAATCATCTACATGAATGCATGAGTGGGATTTTCTAGGCCTGGAAATCACATATTTCGCATGTGTTCTTCATTTGAAATTTTATAGTAATATGTAAATAAGTTTTGGTTAATTGTAATTTTGTGCTATTATCTAGCTTAATAGTAAACCTTCAAATCTTGGAACTGAACATATCACGAAGTGGTGTTGATACTCTAATTTGTTAAAACATGTATGATTATGCATGTGTTATGATTTGTAATAAAATACTAATGAACTAAAACCAACAAGCAGCCTAGAGCCCAGCTCGTTAGCTACCGAACCCATTAACCCCACACCCGATTACAGTATAGCAACCCAGGCCTGAGCCTGTTCTCCCCAAAACCCATTTCCCTTAGTTGCTCAACCGAGCAACAACTCAAGCCATAGCAGTAGGCCAGTTTTTCTCCAACCCGATAGCAGTTGAAGCCGGCCCATGCCAGGCAGCTGGCAAGACCAAGCCGAGCGGGATCCCTTCCCCATTTGAATAACTCAGCAGCCCAAGACCAGCCTAATAACCAAAGCCCAACAGAGCAGTAGCACCCCAGGACTTCATGAACCCGAGCGCGCACATCTACTCCTCAGCACCTTTATAAGCAGAGCTTATATGTTGAGAGCTTTCCCTCATAAACGAACAAAACCCTAACAACTGAAATGCCGCCCCAACCCCCGACACCTGGACGCCATCCCCGCGCGCACGAGCGCACCACCGCGGGCCGCCGCCCGCCGGCCAGACCGCGAGGAGGCAACGCGCACACGCGCGCGCGCGCGGAAGAGCAGGAACGACAGCAGTAGCGTGGTGTATCGAACCCATTTTGCAGCGACTGTTTGTGGCACACCGTGGATCGCCTCGCCCCCCGTCTTCTCTGGTAAACTCACAACCTATACGCCTTCTAATGTCTTCAAGTGCTTTTCTTTAGATCGCCTTAATCTGTCCGTAAAATCGACGTAAAAGTCGACGAAAAACTGCTCGAGAAACAGAGCAAAAACTGCCCCAATGTCCGATGTTTGCGGTCGATTTGTGACCAGCACATCGCGAGTTTTAGAAAACCGTTTGAATAGATTTCTAGCCAACCTAACCAAGATGGAAACCCTACTTTTAGATTTAATTCTTGTGGATTATTTCCTGTTTAAAATTAAGTTGAAGTTGACGAAAAATCTGTTTTCAAAAACTAGAAATCGCTCCACACGACGTGCGTCACGCCAATCGGGACGACGTGGTCGCAAACCGAAAGCATCGAAAGCTGCGTAACGGATTCGTGGTCGTGTGGGCTTTGACGGAATTCAAATTGGTCGCGTGTGCGCGACGAATTTGATGTGTATCCGTCGAAATTCACCGTATCGTGCACTTTGTAAATTCTCCAATTACTTTGTGCACGCTCGTCAGATCGAGACAAAACTTGAGCCAACAGGACCGTATCGTTTTTCTGGTCCTGCATGCCAAGTTTGGTCCGATTCTGAGACAGTGGATAAAATTACCGTTTTGCGGGCCCCACGGTCCCACTCAACGGGCAATTTTGTGCGCGGCCCGTCGGAATCCAACTTTGGACATACGGTTGGGTTCGTATCGGAAAACTGGATCCGTAGACATATATTTTGACGATTTTAGAGACCGTTGACTCTAGCACGCTTTTCGGTGCAAAGCGGGTCCAACGGCGGACATCGTTTTGCCCGAAATTACCGTTTTGCCCCTGTGTCCAGAATTGGACTTAAGGACAGGCAATCCTAGCTAATTTGACTATTCTAAGAATGTTAGTACTGTTTATTTCAGCATCCGGAGACTTCTACATGTGTTGACTGATTGTGGCTCATTGAGTGGTATAGTGTTATTGGTTTCTCCAGCTAAGGACCTCAGGCAAGTGCACTTTCTGATTGCTTTTCGATTCATAGTAGTGTTTTCATTTCATGTCTATACATATATCTTGCTGCTTGTTGACACGCTCGTCACACGGAGTAGTCGGGAGGGGAAATATCTTAGTATACATGTGGACTACCCAGAATTATTCCAGTGTCTCTCGTGAATGCTAGCCGCTGCGCACGACACGTGCAGTGTGTCTGATTTACCCCCTAGCCGTCCACATGTCGAAAAAGATATTTCACACCACCTAGATAGATGTCTTTTATTAGTTTTTCCTTGTTTACTTCTCTATCGTGCTATGACATCAGTTTCTTACTAGCTTTCATTTCTCATATGCTTTTTTCATGACTTGTTGATTCTATTGTGTTTTGCACTGCCGTCGGTTTGTGTACTTGTTCCAATCCTGACTGGATAACCAACATTTTCAGGTTTAGCCGCGATCACTCTTAGCACTTGGGAAGGCTTGGGTATGCTGAGATCGACCTAGAAATAGAAAGCAATTGTATTATTTCATTAAATGTAAACTTTGTACTTTCCTTTAAATTGTAAATGTTGTAATAAATCTAGAAATGTGAATGAGCAATATGTTTTATTTGAGCATTACTTCTTGCGGGCTTGACAGCGTTCTACCGCCGATTCTGTGGCGTAGGCTGGCTTGGACACGTCTCGTATCCGAAAACCGGGTGCGGGTCGTGACAAGTTTTTGTGGTGGCCCATACAGGTCAGTCTTCGCAAAAGACTGCGAACTCGTGATGGTACGTTAGTCGTACTATTGCGAGCCTACGCCTAAGAAATGCTCATTCACAAATATGATTATAATGATTTAGGAGGATAACTAGGACTAGGAGTCCCTTGTTTAAATTGACCGTGGGGTAGTTAAGATTGTTTGTTAGGCCATACAATTTGGATGCAAAATTGTTAAATTTTGGTAGCTTGCTAGATCCCTATAGGTACACTATACTTTTGATATGACCATATGATCCAATGTGGATATACTATTCACTCGGTATGTTAGACTTGCCTAGGATTAAGGAGTTAATTTTGATTTTTGATAAAATGTTTAATTTTCTTTTGCTGTATTGGATATAAGTCTTATATCATAAGTTAGAACTGCTTAGTTTAAATTTCATTTTTACTGTAAGGAATTGGTTTGTGATTCCTGATTCAGTTATTCATATACGAATCTTGAGGTAGAATTGGTTCAAAGTTTTCCCTCAATCAGTTGATATATATATACAAAATAAATGCTAGGATGTTCTTGTTTTCAGTGTCTTCTGATTTTCCTCCCCGACCAGTCTTTTGCTTTAAGGATAGAGGCTTATAGACAGATGTTTACACTCTCTATCATAATCAACTAGTTTGAACCTCTAGCAGCCCCTTGAAATTCTTAGAAATATAGTTAGAATAATTTTACGACTGCGATGATTAGACAGCAGCGCACTATCGCCAATTGTTGAGAGTGGATAGCGTGGGTTCACTGCAGCCAGCAGCGCACTGGCGAGACACAACCCATATAAATAAAACCATTTTGAGGATCATAGGTTATAGAACATTACTAAAACTAGGTTGTATTTGATCAAGACTTTAGGGATAGTAAGATTGTAGGAAGACTATATAAGCAAGAACACCAGGTAAGGATTTGACTTTCTCAAAACTCGAACTACTTATTTCCTTCTTCCAAAAATCTCGCCTACTTATATTTTGACTATCTTGACCAACGCTGCTATTACAGCCTAGTTTTACAAGCTTACTCTTTTATCGAGCTTGATTCAAGACACATGTTTATTGGGGACGCCCGCTAACATATTGTCTAATCAGAATCATTGTATCACGGTCTGATCAACCATGATACATTTGGTTCGCTTTCTTCTAATTACCCTACGTGGATTGAGATGTAGATACCCCTAGGATCTCATTCGCGACTGCTTTGACAATTCCTCTTGAATTATACATTCGCCTTTGAATCGCGTAATTGTGTTCAGTAACATCTCCCTTGAACCCTTCATTGTTTTGTCCTTCATTGATTGGAAAGACGAAAGCTCGTAATAGATAGATACAGAGTATTCCCATGACTATAATAGTTGTATACGCAAGTGTAGCTATCATCGGCCGGCCCTGTGACAGGAACCTTGCCACCATATCCTAGCCCTAAGGTGGGTAGACTGTAAGCCCTAAAAATTTTGGGGTATACGAAGGTTACCGATTGATTAGGAAAATTTTCCATTAGGTTGATAATTAGTGCCTTGGACTCCCACTTTTCATTTAGATCCTTTCGTGTCCTCGGCCGTGCCATTAGTATTCGGAGCACGAGATCAGTTGTTACCTCCCAACAAACTTCATATGTAAGATCTAGACGAGTCCACCTTCATCTAGGTATATCATGTCCCACTCAAACCCATCTCCTTGTACTCTATTTTTGTGCTACGATTTTCAGGTTTAAAAGGACTAGCTACAACCCTTACCATAGTACCGGTATATTTTCCGACTTCCATTAGAGACTCAACCTTGACTCAATTCCTTCGACCCAATATATGGTTGTGATCTACTCGGAGCCCACTATACACATGCCACTAGTGTGCCACCCAATTGAGGTCTCTTGTGCTACTTAAACACACAAGTCACCGAAGGCGCATCTTGGACTCTAGGGACTTAGCTAACCAACCTAACTAGCAACTAGCTCAACCTCTTAAGTAGAAGCCTATTCTTGGTTATCCTAATCTAGAAGACATAGTTTCATCATTGGAATCTTGTTCAGTCAATATAGATTGAAATCTAATGTTCATCCAACCAACGACTGAATGCCCAAATAGAGAATCCATTAAGACCACAATCTTGATTTTTTTTTTAAAATTCTGTTCCAATATGGATCCTTGTTTGAATTATAATTTCGAGAACGAGACTTCTGTATTGCACGAATTATAAGACTCTCTAAGGAACTTAGCAAGTGACTGGACTAGAGTAGCCCAATTTAGCGAATAAGACTATAGGTTCATAAATATTCCTTCCATCTGTATTATTGTATAGTCTCTCCGCTCTTTAAACTCCATAATTGCTCTCAATTTTCCTTATCCTCCTGTCCCTCCTATTTCGGAGCAATGTATGGTCATGCTTAATAGGATTTGCCAATATTTCTTAGCTGCTTGTGTAAATTTGTTGCTTGTCAGGTTTTGGGTTGTTTGATAGATAGAAGAAGGATTATAGAGGCCATAAGCAGTAGATCTCTATTTGTAGAAATTTTAGCAAGTAATTGGATGATTATAAAGTTTTAGTGGCATAGAGTTGAGGGAGTAGTGTGACCAAAGGTGGGTAGAAGTCCTCGGAGTCTCATAGTTACAAATGGCTCGAAGGAGAATACAACTATTTTCGAGGAATTGAAAATTTAAGGAGATTAAGATTATAGTAGACTTCCTTTCCGAATTTTAAGTAATAGTTATGAATTAGAATTTCGAGGACGAAATTATTTTAAGGTGGGTAGATTTGTAACTCCCCTTCCCGATTTTTTTGTGAAATATCTTATTATTATTTATTTAATGGTATGATTGTGCTGTATCCCGTATTGGTGATCTACTAATATTTTTCTAAGTATTCTTAATTTAATATTATAAATATCATTTTAGTGAGAATCAGTGACGTATGTATAAACCATTAGGGATTTATTGAATTCCGTTATCAATATTATCATTTTATTCATTATCGATATTATTGGGGATATTATTATATAAAATTTAATTTATAATTACGGGTTATAATATTTTGTCAAATAAATATATTGTTGGTTTAATTACAGTGTTATTAGGTGTATTATTATTAATGTTAATATTGTGGTTGTTAAATAAATAACTTATTTATTATTAATAATTATTAGTAATTTTATCAAAGATATATGTATATATAAATATATATATAGTATGTGCGTGTATGTATAAATAAATATATATATATGGGTGAATACTTGTATATATAAATACATACGGTATGGGTGTATATAAATGTATATATATGGGTATATGTGAATATGGTAATATGGTATTGCAGGTTGTCTCTCACATACTAGTTTGCATAAATCCATGTTGTACTATCACCTGCAATTACACATATTTCACTTGTTTGTGTTAATATGAAATACATAGCAAAGGCTTGTAGGTTTCTGTAGCTTTTCTTTCATTGATTGTAGTGACCTCGGTATTCATCTTCTGTATTTTGCAATAGTTATTGCTCTTTCTGTTATATATATCCATAAAAATAAAATTCTTAATCATCTACATGAATGCATGAGTGGGATTTTCTAGGCCTGGAAATCACATATTTCGCATGTGTTCTTCATTTGAAATTTCATAGTAATATGTAAATAAGTTTTGGTTAATTGTAATTTTGTGCTATTATCTAGCTTAATAGTAAACCTTCAAATCTTGGAACTGAACATATCACGAAGTGGTGTTGATACTCTAATTTGTTAAAACATGTATGATTATGCATGTGTTATGATTTGTAATAAAATACTAATGAACTAAAACCAACAAGCAGCCTAGAGCCCAGCTCGTTAGCTACCGAACCCATTAACCCCACACCCGATTACAGTATAGCAACCCAGGCCTGAGCCTATTCTCCCCAAAACCCATTTCCCTTAGTTGCTCAACCGAGCAACAACTCAAGCCATAGCAGTAGGCCAGTTTTTCTCCAACCCGATAGCAGTTGAAGCCGGCCCATGCCAGGCAGCTGGCAAGACCAAGCCGAGCGGGATCCCTTCCCCATTTGAATAACTCAGCAGCCCAAGACCAGCCTAATAACCAAAGCCCAACAGAGCAGTAGCACCCCAGGACTTCGTGAACCCGAGCGCGCACATCTACTCTTCAGCACCTTTATAAGCAGAGCTTATATGTTGAGAGCTTTCCCTCATAAACGAACAAAACCCTAACAACTGAAACGCCGCCCCAACCCCCGACCCCTGGGCGCCATCCCCGCGTGCACGAGCGCACCACCGTGGGCCGCCACCCGTCGGCCAGACCGCGCGGAGGCAACGCGCACACGCGCGCGCGCGCGGAAGAGCAGGAACGATAGCAGTAGCGTGGTGTATCGAACCCACTTTGTAGCGACTGTTTGTGGCACACCGTGGATCGCCTCGCCCCCCGTCTTCTCTGGTAAACTCACAACCTATACGCCTTCTAATGTCTTCAAGTGCTTTTCTTTAGATCGCCTTAATCTGTCCGTAAAATCGACGTGAAAGTCGACGAAAAACTGCTCGAGAAACAGAGCAAAAACTGCCCCAATGTCCGATGTTTGCGGTCGATTTGTGACCAGCACATCGCGAGTTTTAGAAAACCGTTTGAATAGATTTCTAGCCAACCTAACCAAGATGGAAACCCTACTTTTAGATTTAATTTTTGTGGATTATTTCCTGTTTAAAATTAAGTTGAAGTTGACGAAAAATCTGTTTTCAAAAACTAGAAATCGCTCCACACGACGTGCGTCACGCCAATCGGGACGACGTGGTCGCGAACCGAAAGCATCGAAAGCTGCGTAACAGATTCGTGGTCGTGTGGGCTTTGACGGAATTCAAATTGGTCGCGTGTGCGCGACGAATTTGATGCGTATCCGTCGAAATTCACCGTATCGTGCACTTTGCAAATTCTCCAATTACTTTGTGCACGCTCGTCAGATCGAGACGAAACTTGCGCCAACAGGACCGTATCGTTTTTCTGGTCCTGCATGCCAAGTTTGGTCCGATTCTGAGACAGTGGATAAAATCACCGTTTTGCGGGCCCTACGGTCCCACTCAACGGGCGATTTTGTGCGCGGCCCGTCGGAATCCAACTTTGGACATACGGTTGGGTTCGTATCGAAAAACTGGATCCGTAGACATGTATTTTGACGATTTTAGAGACCGTTGACTCTAGCACGCTTTTCGGTGCAAAGCGGGTCCAACGGCGGACATCGTTTTGCCCGAAATTACCGTTTTGCCCCTGTGTCCAGAATTGGACTTAAGGATAGGCAATCCTAGCTAATTTGACTATTCTGAGAATGTTAGTACTGTTTATTTCAGCATCCGGAGACTTCTACATGTGTTGACTGATTGTGGCTCATTGAGTGGTATAGTGTTATTGGTTTCTCCAGCTAAGGACCTAAGGCAAGTGCACTTTCTGATTGCTTTCCGATTCATAGTAGTGTTTTCATTTCATGTCTATACATATATCTTGCTGCTTGTTGACACGCTCGTCACACGGAGTAGTCGGGAGGGAAAATATCTTAGTATACATGTGGACTACCCAGAATTATCCCAGTGTCTCTCGTGAATGCTAGCTGCTGCGCACGACACGTGCAGTGTGCCTGATTTACCCCTAGCCGTCCACATGTCGAAAAAGATATTTCACACCACCTAGATAGATGTCTTTTATTAGTTTTTCCTTGTTTACTTCTCTATCGTGCTATGACATCAGTTTCTTACTAGCTTTCATTTCTCATATGCTATTTTCATGACTTGTTGATTCTATTGTGTTTTGCACTGCCGTCGGTTTGTGTACTTGTTCCAATCCTGACTGGATAACCAACATTTTCAGGTTTAGCCGCGATCACTCTTAGCACTTGGGAAGGCTTGGGTATGCTAAGATCGACCTAGAAATAGAAAGCAATTGTATTATTTCATTAAATGTAAACTTTGTACTTTTCTTTAAATTGTAAATGTTGTAATAAATCTAGAAATGTGAATGAGCAATATGTTTTATTTGAGCATTACTTCTTGCGGGCTTGACAGCGTTCTACCGCCGATTCTGCGGCGTAGGCTGGCTTGGACACGTCTCGTATCCGAAAACCGGGTACGGGTCGTGACATATGTACATGTAATACGTGTCGTTGGGAGGGTGTTCGTGTCCAACAAGTGGACACGAACGTGTCTAAAACAGAATTTACGAAGTATCAGAAAAGCAGGCAAGGTATTCCTCGTACACGCATGTCGTGGCCTCGTGCATACGACATAAGACACACGAGGCCCTGTGCCCGTGTCCCTGTGTTCGCCCAACCTAGGGCAACACATTCGTGTCCCTGACACGTCACCATGACGTGTCCACAAGGGACACGAAGCCCATGTCAGGAGCTGCTGTTTGCGCAGAACAGTGCAACGCCAATTCGATGCGGGCAGGATTTCTCCCAATCCGCTCGACAAGGTGAGCTAAAAATTTGTCAGTGTCGTGTCAGTCATGTGTCCTAGGTGTCACCAAAATTTCATCTCAAATGGTGTCGTGTCGTGTCCGCTAGGACACCCGAACAGCAGGGGACAGTGCACGCTGTGTCTTGCACGGGTTCCTGTGTCCAAAACCGACACGAATCGTGTCAAAAATCAACTCAGTCTACATAAAAATTAATATACATATATAGATCTACAAATTCATGTAATTAGATTTTCAAAAATCGAAAATAAAAACCTTTATGATATTTCATCAAACACATGCACACATATCATGATACGTGTCCGATACGGACACCAAACGGACACGAATCGACACAAAACCAATAACTACGGCTAGGGGACACCTAGGGCTTCCTATCCACGCAAAGAAATCCAAATTTGGTGGAGGGAATAGGGATTTACCTATATGTGCAATTTGCAAGAAAAAGTCTCAAATAAGGGGTGTTCTCCTTGATGGCCAAATGCTCCAAATTGTTCCTCCACTGAAAATATTCACCATGGACAATAAGTATTCATGGATTAGATCCTAATGCAAGAAGTTTGGTTGAAAAAGGATGAGAAATGGTGAAGTTATGAATGAATGAAGTTGGAGCTCACCATGTTCTTGAGAAATGAGAAAATGAATAAAGGAGGCAATGATTTGGGAGGGATTAAATAGGCGCTCCTAGGGTTTTGGGCTGGCCACTTCTAGGGTTTTGGGATCCCATCAAATGGTCACCCTCACATCATGTCAAATCGATGGCTAGGATGGAACCTAGGTTTCAATGCTAGTCTCAACTAACTATAACTAGCTAGTCTAACTTGATCATTCTAACCAATGACTAGTCATGACTAACCATGACCAATCCCAATTCTAACTTAGTCTAACCATGACTAACTAGGACTAACCCAGGTTAGGTCAATTCTAGGTTAGGCTAAACACAACACAAGGAAATCAATTAAATGATATTAAAATCACACCATCACATTAATTATATTAAATTCCAAATAAATATATATTAAATTTAATTAATTCAAAATAACCAAAATATCCTTAAGCTAAAATAATGAAGTACCCTAATCACATGGCTAGGCTCTAGGGTAGACAGTCCCTACAGTTTCACTAGCAAACACCAAAATCACAAGTCATGATTTTAAATAGTTTTAAAATAATTAAAATTCACTAAAAATCATATTATCATTTAAATATCATAATTAATAATTAAAAAATACAAAATTTCAAAATTACCCTCATTTTAGAAACTGGGTGTTACAAGTCTATCCACTTTAGAAAAATTTCGTCCTCGAAATTAAAATGGTAGTAGTCCTTCTAGGTCAAACACCCCACAATCAAAGCCTCAAACATAACGTCAGATAATCATATGCGTCTGTCCAAAATCATGATACTCAGAATCTTTGTCGTGCTAGTGAGCAAGGCTATGATAATCACAGAGTCCTCGATTAAGGCACATACCTCTAGAATCATGATATTTAAAATTTTCGCATTGCCGCATGCTTGGCAGTAAAAACCTTAAATTCCCACACCCGAGAAATACGTCCTAAATCTGACTATATGTCCTCACTATGCCAGCTAATACGACTATCGAAGATTCTAGATTCCATAACTGGGTGACCTAGCCCATATGATTCATCTCAGAAGAAAATCAAACATAACACAAGAACAACAGGACAAAATTGATAAATCAACAAGGAACAGAGGGAATCGAATTTTCAAGGCAGTTATAAGAGGCAATTGCGGAAAGGGAATCGAATAGAACGGAACCTGCATCAAGATCTCTACTGGCCTGAGCATCCTTGACTGTCCTGGAGAAAGCTCACTCCTGCTGGCCTCCCCTGGCCTGCTGCTGATGCTGCATGTACCTCTGCTGCTGAGTCGGCAAGGGTGATCCCTTCTGCTGGCCCACCGGAGCCCTAACTCCTGCTCCCTGAACTGTCTGTCCCGATGACTCGGGACACTCTCTCAGCCGATGATCGGATCCTCCGCAAAGCAAACATCTGCCCAGCCTCTTCCGGCATTCGTCCCAATCGTGCCCTGGTCTCTTGCAAAAAGGGCAAATAATGATAAGCTGCTGTACCGGGGCCTGCTGCTGCCTCTGTGGCTGCTGTGCCTGCTGGAAGGGTACACGGTCCTGAAACTGCCGCTGCTGAAAGTAGACCCTCGACTGCTGGTACTGCTGCTGAAACTGTAGAGGTAGCATCTGCTGCGGATACTGCTACTGAATCTGCAAACGGGGCATCTGCTGCTGATACTGCTGCTGAATCTGTGAACAGGGCATCTGCTGCTGATACTGCTGCTGAATCTGTAGGTAGGGCCTCTTAGCCGGGCCCATACTGCTACTAGCTCCCTGAGTGTCTCGCATCCTCTTCTCCTTCAGTCCAAGATCGTCCTCCGCTGTCATGGCTCCTACCAGAATCTGCTCGAAAGTGGCGTCGCGGTCGCTCTTGGTATATGACCTGATCTCTCTGATCAAACCCCTGCGGAACCTCCTCTCCTTCCCGACCTCGGTAAGATCCTCGACGAATCTGCTCAAACAGCAGAACTCTCCTGCGTACTCCTCAACGGTCTGGTTCCCCTGAACCAAACTCTCGAACTGCGCCTCCAAAGCACGGAGTGCTGTATCGGGAAATAATTTCTCCTTGAACAGTTTCTTGAACGTTGCCCAAGTCTGACCGACTGTACCAACCCTCGGGTCCATCTGGTACCAGGTATGGGCCAAGTCCTGCATCTGACTGGCGACTGCCTCGATCTGCAATCCTGCTGGTATCTGTACCAATCGGAATATCTCCTCAATGTGCTCTATCCAATTGTCAGCGTATATGATGCCCTCTGTACCCTTGAAGTCTCGGGGTCCCATCTTCTTAAAGGATTGGATGTTTGGAGTCCTCGGCTGATACGGCTGCATCTGACCTCCCTGTGGCTGAGCAGCCACCAGCTCTACTGTCGTCCTGACCAACTGGTGAGTATCTTGTATGCTCTGTCGGATATCAGCAGACTGGCTCTGCTGCATCTGCTGCTGAGACTCCAAGAATCGCTAGAAATGGGTAATCATCTGAGCCGCATCTACTGTCCCTGAAGGTAACTGCTGCTGATACATATCCGGAATGACGAAAGAAGTCCTCCGGACAGGTGGAGGTGCACTCCCAAAAGCTGCAGATGCTCCTATATGAGCAGAAATAGGGGGTGCTGTGGTCCCAGCGTCCACAATCGGGTGAGGGGTGGTAGGCCTCTCACCAGCGTCTGCTGAGCCAGAGCGATACGATCGTGTCTCCATCACCATCCTAGAGACAGATCAAACAAGGAATCAATACTGAGATAGAAACAATAATTCAAGGGAGGACAGTTATTCAAGGAAGTATCAGGAATTTAGATAGCAGGAATCCAGTTAAGAGTTTTCCTAATGTGATTGAGTACCTCAAAATAATCCTAATCCTACTGCAGGCTGTAGTGATACTCTAGTTCGAATACCACTACACAAACTCGACCTGCATGGGCCACCACTAAAAACGTGTCATGACCCGCACCCACTGTGAGGGTACGAGTACGTAACAGCGCCCAGCCTACGCCATAGTGTCGACGGTAGAACGCTGTCCTAGGTCAATCGTCTAACAATATATAAGGTACCTATACAGTATATACACTCCGAATGGAGGTAACATAGCAGAATACAGTCTCAATCACATCTAAAGGTAGAATATAGCACGATGGAAAAGATAGAGAAATCCTCAACTGAGGTACAGCAGAATGAAATAACATAAGTTAATAACTACCAGTCTCAACATCTCTAGAATATACAACTCTGAAATCAAGGACAACAACTAATCATAAAAAGAAGAACAGCCTAGACTATCTATGCTAAACATGGGTATCATCCTCAGCAGCTGCCTGAACCTCCCCAGGGGTCCAAGTCGCGAGTGTTATCTAGGCAAGCTCCAAAGTAAGGGGTGCAGGGTTCCTCATCATCCTCTGTAAAATTTTTAACAGGTCCAGTCAGGACGGGAGCGAGCACAATACATCTCACACAGATCATAACAGGTTAGAGAATATAAACATGCAAGAGAGTACGATACATGAAACTGAAAGAAAGTACATGATGTAAACAAAGAGAGAACTGTAATAGAAATATCTACTATAAGTAAAGAACTACCAGTGATTAGTGATTTAGAGTACAAGGTCGACATGTGAACGGCTGGATTTGCACATGGCTATACTAAAGAGGCGTACATGGCTATACTACTTTAGAATTGTTCACTTGACTATTTATACTCCCCCATACCCCAATCAATACACAAGGATCCAGACAAGTTATGTTAAGTACATGGTTTTCACATGAAGCCCATAAATGGGTGCACATGAAGTATACATGAGAGCTCATAAATGAGTGCACATGAAGTTCACATGGGGGCCCATAAATGGGTGCACATGAAATTTACATGAAGGCTCATAAATGAGTGCACATGAAGTATAGGTTATACATGAGATACATGGGAGTACACGAGCATGCATGAACGAGCATGAAGCACATGAGAAACATGAATAACATGAGAGCGAGGAATACATGATGTACATGAAATACATGACATGATGTATCCGATGCTCCCGAGGGGGATAACATCTCAATGTAGTGATCCATATAATACCAATCCGTGATAATATTGTGACAGCATCAAATAAGGTAAACTAGAGCAGGAATACAATTCTAAGCAAGTTATAAAATGATCAGAGAATTTACTCGCCTTGTATCTGAATGTCTGAAGTAAATGTACTGTCCGAGATGAGGTACCTGACTCCTAGTTGGAGCAACACAAGTCAAGATGTATACAAGGGATGATAATAGTAATCTACAATGCATCTGCATGCTGTCTAGGTCAAACTAGACCAAAGTCAACACTTGGTCAACTCCAGTCAACTATACTAGTCAAACTAGGTCAACTAGGCCACTCCTAAGTCAAACAAGTCTCACTAGGCCTAACTAGTCTATTCTAGCAAGCCCACATCAAATCTAGACTATACAAGCCAACTATACCCTATACTGGCATTCAAGCCACACCCATAGGCTATGAGCCCTAGGCTATAGGCTATATTACCTATAAACCAAACCACAAATCACATATACACACATCAATATATATATCTAATATAAAATAGTGCACACATATAATATATAGGCTACCTATATGTGCATCTCACACGCACACACACACATATATATATATATATATATATATATATATATATATATATATATATATATATATATATATATATAAAAATATATATATATATATATATATATATATATATATATATATATATATATATAAATATATATATATATATATATATATGTATATATATATATAAAAATATATATATATATATTTTTTTTTTTTTTATATAAAAATATATATATATATATATATATATATATATATATATATATATATATATATATATATGTATGTATGTATATACATTGAATATAGGAAACTGGAAATCATGCATATACATAGAGGATAGGAAAAGGCACATGTGCATTTGTGTTCATGTGTGTGTGTGTGTTGAGAGTACAAGAGGGTGTCAATGTAAATTAGATACTTGTGTGTGTGTGTGTGTATGTGACAATACAAGGTGGCATGGTATAGTGTAGTGTAACAAAGTGCATTAATCAACTAGTGTGTGGATGTGAAAACAGGAATAGGAAAAAAACAGTGAAGGTAAAACCTGTGAACAGTGAGGATACCTGTGTATATGAGTGTCATGAGAGTCACATTGATAGTTCTAATAGAAAAATCAAGACAGTTAAACAATGCAATCATTAGACAGTTCAACCACCAAAACCCCAACACCAATTCGAATTCGAATTCAGATTAAAGGGAAGGAAATCAACTCTCAGGTTTGGAGAAAGAAACTGAGATTAAATCTGAAAACAGTGGTCTAGAACACAAGTGAACAGTTCAACAGGGAATCAAATTACAGTGAACTAACATTAAAAATTTAGTTTAAAGAAGGAAATCAATTCTCAGTTTGAAGTATCTAGGAATACTAATTGACAGTTTATATCTATCAATCAATACACATTCAAATTCAGTTATTCCCATACTTGATAGCACCAAACCAATAGCTAACATATGAACTGGTTGACAGGAAAACAATGGATCAAAAGACAGTGACTAACTGAGAAGTAAAGGGCTGAACATTAAGAAGAAGGATTGATTCGAATGAGACTGTAATTGTAAGGACTGAACCCTTCAATGTATCAGAGGATAGGGAATCGAAACCAACTTAGAATGAAACATATGACAAGGGACTACTACTCTATAACTGGGACAGAACAATGGTAAGGTCTCAAAACAAATGAACAGAACAATGGGTATAGACTGATACTTAATCGAGTATTAGCTAAGTGCAACCCAAGGTCGATCCCTAATCATGAACCTAACATGAGGCTAATACTCAGATACATACAAGTAACATCATTGCAATTTAATCGATCCACAAAATCAGTGACAGTTCACATTAATTCTCAGATTTTGAATCAACAAGACAGTGTATTAAATCTACGTATCAGTCCAATGAAATCCATAGCAAAAAATGCAAGTTTGAAGACTAAAACCCAAGCTAATCACAACCCTAACATGATCATTATCTATTACATATGTAGGTGAACCCTTCATTTCAATTTAATCATGAAAAATAGTTTGAAATTACATTTAGATTTCAGAAATTAGTAACAATGAACTATGTATCAGAAAATTCCAAATTGAACTCGAAAATATCAAATTCCATCCAAACTCCATATCCAGATGAATATATTGATAATATATATATACATTAACATGCTGGTATGCTAATTATATGTAAATTAACATTTTAAAATCAAACTTATTAAACTAGTTTTCGAAACACTGTGCCAAAACAGTATGAACAACCTCCAAATTCGAAATGAAAAACCCAAATAAATCAGTAAATAAGGTGTGCAGACATGTGTAGATGTAATACGTGTCGTGGGGAGGGTGTTCGTGTCCAACAAGTGGACACAAACGTGTCTAAAACAGAATTTACGAAGTATCAGAAAAGCAGGCAAGGTATTCCTCGTGCACGCGTGTCGTGGCCTCGTGCATACGACACAAGACACACGAGGCCCTATGCCCGTGTCCCTGTGTTCGCCCAACCTAGGGCAACACATTCGTGTCCCTGACACGTCACCACGACGTGTCCACGAAGGACACGAAGCCCGTGTCAGGAGCTGCTGTTTGCGCGGAAAAGTACAGCGCCAATTCGATACGGGCGGGATTTCTCCCAATCCGCTCGTCAAGGTGAGCTAAACATTTGTCAGTGTCGTATCAGTCATGCGTCCTAGGTGTCACCAAAATTTTATCTCAAATGGTGTCGTGTCGTGTCCGCTAGGACACCCGAACAGCAGGGGACAGTGCACGCTGTGTCGTGTACGGGTTCCTGTGTCCAAAACTGACACGAATCATGTCAAAAATCAACTCAGTCTACATAAAAATTAATATACATATATAGATCTACAAATTCATGTAATTAGATTTTCAAAAATCGAAAATAAAAACCTTTGTGACATTTCATTAAACACATGCACACATATCATGATACGTGTCCGATATGAACACCAAACGGACACGAATCGACACAAAACCAATACCTACAGCTAGGGGACACCTAGGGCTTCCTATCCATGCAAAGAAATCCAAATTTAGTGGGGGGAATAGGGATTTACCTATATGTGCAATTTGCAAGAAAAAGTCTCAAATGGGGGGTGTTCTCCTTGATGGCCAAATGCTCCAAATTGTTCCTCTACTAAAAATATTCACCATGGACAGTAAGTATTCATGGATTAGATCCTAATGCAAGAAGTTTGGTTGAAAAAGGATGAGAAATGAAGAAGTTATGAATGAATGAAGTTGGAGCTCACCTTGTTATTGAGAAATGAGAAAATGAATAAAGGAGGCAATGATTTGGGAGGGATTAAATAGGCTCACCTAGGGTTTTCGGCTGGCCACTTCTAGGGTTTTGGGATCCCATCAAATGGTCACCCTCATATCATGTCAAATCGATGGCTAGGATGGAACCTAGGTTTCAATGCTAGTCTCAACTAACTATAACTAGCTAGTCTAACTTGATCATTCTAACCAATGACTAGTCATGACTAACCATGACCAATCCCAATTCTAACTTAGTCTAACCATGACTAACTAGGACTAACCCAGGTTAGGTCAATTCTAGGTTAGGCTAAACACAACACAAGGAAATCAATTAAATGATATTAAAATCACACCATCACATTAATTATATTAAATTCCAAATAAATATATATTAAATTCAATTAATTCAAAATGACCAAAATACTCTCAAGCTAAAATAATGAAGTACCCTAATTACATGGCTAGGCTCTAGGGTAGATAGTCTCTACGGTTTTACTAGCAAACACCAAAATCACAAGTCATGATTTTAAATAGTTTTAAAATGATTAAAATTCACTAAAAATTATATTATCATTTAAATATCATAATTAATAATTAAAAAAACACAAAATTTCAAAATTACCCTTATTTTAGAAACTTTGTTTTACAGATATTGATGTTTACGAGAGTGATTGGCCAATTATAGTAACATACATGCTGCATTTTCTATCAGGAAAGGATAGATTGAAGGCAATAACATACATAGTTGTATTTCGGAAGAAGAACTCCTATAAACTCTTTGTTCACAAAGTAAGCTATAGAGAATACAGAACAAGTATCAAGTTCATAACCTACTTCACAAGAGAAGTATCTTACTGTTCTATGTCAGGTCAGTCTGAGATAACTGAGAACATTAAGATACTTCTCTTGCGAAGTAGGTTATGAACTCGATACATGTTCTGTAGTCTCTGTAGCTTGTTTTGTGAACAAAGATTTTATAGGAGTTCTTCCGAAATACAACTCTATATGTTATTGCTTTCAATCCCTCCTTTCCTGATGGAAAATACAGCATGTATGTTACTGTAATTGGCCAATCACTCTCGAAAGCATCAATATGTACGAGATTTTTTTACTCTCTCGTGACCCTCTTACAATGGTATTTTAGCTCGAGAAGAGAAAAATCCAAGTACAGATGTTACTAAACCTTCCACCATGCTAATCCGATACGGCAGATACATATCCGATACGGCCGATACCTATCGGATATGGCCGATACCGAATCGATAAGGCTAATATAAATCCTAGCTATACGGCCGATACATATCGGATTTGTATCTACCAATTCGCTAAGGCCAATACCAATTTGATACGGCCTATACCAAACCTATAGACCGATCCTAATCTGATACGGTCGATACTA
The DNA here is from genome assembly GCA_029216955.1 of Iris pallida. Lineage (NCBI taxonomy): Eukaryota > Viridiplantae > Streptophyta > Magnoliopsida > Asparagales > Iridaceae > Iris > Iris pallida. The sequence continues at coordinate 1,737,144 of JANAVB010009593.1, forward strand.
AGTACATCCGGCCTATATACCAGCGGATCCCACCAGTTACATGATTATATACAAATTCTATTTAGTTTGTCTTACGATACAGATTTTCACATCCAATATGTGGTGGTTCGTTATTTTGTTGATCGTACATGGATGTACAAACGACAACACGAGAGCAGAATAGGTGTGAGTGACGATTTTCAGGCAGGCGTGGAAGTGTTTCTTAAGTATACCATGAGCAAAGCTCAGTAAATGGACGGTAAAAAAATCAAGTGTCCATGTCGTAATTGTCGCAATAGACGTTACGAAGAAGTGGTAACTGTGAGAGATCATTTGACCCGTAAGGGTTTCGTACATGATTACGGCCTGTGGTCATCGCAAGGTGAACTATATAAGAAAAGATAGGTTGTGAATGCTGCTACTTATGATTTTGATGATAATACTGCAACGGATTTTGTCATCGAAGACGACGAATGCTCTGTTGATTATGGAGACCTGCAGAACCTTGTACGAGATATGGTGTACGACACGGCAGGGCCTAATTTTGATCCGAAGGATCCTAATCCCGAGGCGAAAGAGTTTTATGATATATTTCAGGATGCAAAAACCCCTCTATATCCTGGTTGTGAGACTCATTCCGTACTGTCAGTGACGATGCGGTTGTTGAACATAAAGTCTGATTTTAACTTGCCACAAGTTTGCTATGATCGAATTATACAACTAATCAAGAAGGTGTTACCGAAGGAATCATAAGAGCTTCCAAAAAACCTGTACAAGTCAAAGATGATGGTCCGACAACTAGGACTTGGGTACGAGAAGATAGATTGTTGTCGCAACGGATACATGTTGTACTACAAGGAGAACGAGGACATAGAAAGTTGCAGCTTCTGTAATGCGGATCGTTACAAGCCGGTCAGAGAAAAAGGAAAGTCAACAAGAAAACGATGTCCTTACAAGTATATGCATTACTTATCGATCACAAAGCGCTTGCAGAGGATGTATATGTCTCAGAATACAGCAGAAAACATGACGTGGCACAACGAAGAACGCACAAAGGACGATGGAGAATTGTCACATCCTTCGGATGGAGATGAGTGGAAATATTTCGATTTACGTCATCCAGATTTTGCTGCAGAGCCTAGAAATGTACGTTTGGCACTATGTTCTGCTGGCTTCGCCCCTTTCGGGCAATCGGGATCTCAATACTCCTGCTGGCCGGTCATTCTTACCCCTTACAATCTGCCACCATGGATGTGTATCAAGACTCCATATATGTTCTTGAAAGCTATTACACCGGGTCCCAAAAATCCGACAAAGAACATCGATATATATATTTACAGCCGTTGGTGGATGAGCTGAAACAACTGTGGGAGATCGGCATCGCGACCTATGATATTTCCAGGAAACAGAACTTTCAGATGAGAGCTTCACTAATGTTGACAATCAATGATTTTTCCGCATACGGTATGCTGTCGGGATGGAGTACTCACGGCATCATGTCTTGTCCGATATGCATGGACAATAGTAAGGCGTTTCGCCTTAAGCATGAAGGAAAAACTTCATTCTTGCAAGTTGGAGAAAATATTTCCTCCGGGCTTCTTCGACAACATGGAGTATCTACCGATTCATCTAGCATACGAAGCCCATGTCGGTGCATCTGTTCATTATCGATGGATGTATCCATTTGAAAGGTACATAAAAATTGATATAATTTAAGTTGAATTTCAATGGGTTTTAAAATTCATGCTTAATTCTCAAGATAATTTGTCTCTCTAGATACCTGCACCATCTAAAGAAGAAAGTTGGCAACAAGGCTCATATAGAGGCTTCGATATGCGAAGCATACCTTATCGAGGAGGTGTCAAACTTCTGCTCTATTTATTTTGATACTCATGTTAAGACAAATCGAAATAGACCTCAAAGGAATGACGAGGACGTTGAGGATGGAGGTATATTCAATGTAAGGGGCAAGCCTGTTAGGGCTAGTAAGAAACGGTGGTTGACTGACGATGAGTATGATGCCTGTAGCACCCAGTTTCTAAAATGAGGGTAATTTTAAAATTTTGTAATTATAATCATTTAATAATGATATTTAAACCATGTTATGATTTTTGGTGATTTTTAGTTAATTTAAAACTATTTAAAACCACGACTTGTGATTTTGATGATTAACTAGTGTAACCCTAGAGTTTGGCTAAGCCTAGAGACTAACCATGACCAAGGGAGCCTAGTCATGTGATTAGGATGACTAATTACAACTTTTTAGCCTAAGGATATTTTGGTTATTTTGACAATTTTATGAAACTGTAATTTTGATTAATTAAATATTATGCTAATCTTTTAGTTAAGCCTTAACCTAGAAGTTTAACCTAACCTAGATTAGTCTTGAGGTTAGAATAATGGTTAGAACATTCCTACTAGGTGCCGAGGTTAGTAATATCTAGATATTCCTAGGTAGAATATTTTTCCTTTGAGATATTGTGAAAAAGGAAGCCCTATGACTAGTTGAACCAATAGGAAGGCCTAGAATTGGGTGGACAACTCCTAGCCCCTCATCTAGACCTAAAACCTAACCCTAATTCATCTAATGGCAGCCACAATAGGATCCCCCCTTCCTATAAAAACATCATTAGCAAAGCCTTTGCCTCTTTTTACTTTTGCTAAGAACCCTAATAGTTACTCCCCAAATTTCTTCCCCTAATATCCAAATCAAGCCCAAATTGGTCCTAATCAATTGCATCATCACCCTCTACCATAGTGGAAGCTAGTAGGGGCTTGCTAGCTAGGATTTGAAGTGCCTTGGTCAATTGAAGTTCAAGGAGAAACCCTCATCATCACCCTCTTTCATTGAGATTCAATCTCAAAAGGTAAATCCCATAAAACAATATAAAATCATGTTTTATTTTCATTGATGCATGCATATAGGTATACCCTAGCTGTAGAGTTAGTTTGGTGCTAGGTAGTGTCCATTTCGTGTCTGTATCGGACACGTATCGGTGTATTTAAAAGGGTATTCGATGAAATGTTTGTAAGAAATGAATTTTGTTATTTTTAAAATCTAATTGAACAAAAAATTAGTTAAATATGTGTATATCAATAATTGTAAGGACTGAGTCAAAGTTTGAGAGTTTTTGTGTCCAAAATGGACACGCACACACGTGCACAGGCCCCGTACCCATGCCCTGCGACTCGGCACCAAATTCTCAATGGACATGCCACGTGGACACGTCAAACTTGACACAGGGGTAGGGGCAATGTCTGACAGGGCTCTCCCAAAGTTTGAGGTGGTGTCGTGTCGAGTGAGAAAATACGCGTGCACTGTTTTTACATAGACAAAGCACAAGCGGGTTTTGCTCTCTGATACGGGCTTCCCGTGTCGACACGGCGACACGTGGACTCGTGTCAGGGCCCTAGACACGTAGCCCTGTGTTGAACCCCTAGGCACGAGCACCTTTCACGATTTGACTCGTGTCGCGTGCACGAGTCCGTGGAACACGCGCACCACACTTGTCTGGACCCATTTTCTGATACACCACGTTTCACTATTTTGACACATTGTGTCCTGTTTGTTGGACACGAACAACCCCTATGACACCTGTGCACATGTATCACATCTCTGTTTTAAGCTATTTTGAGTTTTAATGTGATCTCGAATTTGATTTGCTTGTTCCCATATATTTTCTGATACTCTGTTGCTCAGAGTTCAAATTGTTATTTAGTATAAATTAAACAATTTTAAGGGTGTTTAGATGTTGATTTATCTGTATACATACCTGTGTTTGTGTGGGATGCATGTTGGTATCGAATGATTGGTTCGGATCTGTCTCATTTTGAGATGGATTGGTTTGGAAATTCGAATGTGATTTCATGGTTCAATACATTTTCTGATATGACATTGTTTTAGAGTTTGATATACATTTTAATTGTTTAATGTTAAATTACACTAATTTGCATGAATACAATGTCTAGATTCATGATAGCATAGCTGGGATTCATGATGGATTGGTAATTTGGGTTCTCATTACAAACCTGGGAATGGGACTTTACTGAACTGAACAATGCATGTAATCCCTGAAACACACACATACCTGTCAGAGATTTTACACTAAATTGAACCTTTACATTAACCTACATGCATACACTTCTGTTTGACACTATACACTACACATATCATGTTAGCTTTTAATTGACACTTCATTATACTCTCACCCACACTCATATGCACCTAACTGTTACACCTCACACACTCTTCTAAACATTATTAACTGAACACCCCTTAACCCCATGTTCACTCATGACACAGTTCACTCACACCCCCTTTAACTCATGACCATGTAATGTTATATACACATGTATATATATATATATATATATATATATATATATATATATATATATATATATATATTTTTATATATATATATATATATATATATATATATATATATATATATAAAAATATATATATATATATATATATATATATATATATATATATATATATATATATATACACTACAATGTATGAAAGGCTAATATATATATATATATATATATATATATATATATATATATATATATATATATATATATACATTAGATGCCCTTGCTTACCCACACTTTCCCTATATCCCCCTCTATACATATAGCAATGTATATACATAGGCATGATATGTAGATGCATGCATATACAATGTTAACAAAATGACAGGAATGAATGCAAGTAATGCACAAATGTGAATGTGATGTATTGGTATGTTTTACACTTGACTGGTAGGCATGAATACATTTATATAGCTTTGACATATATAGTTGAGTGTGTCCCTTACACATATTTTGTATTAACTTAATGTAATGAAGAGTGATGTGACCTATATTGGAAATGTAAGTTATATATATACCATGATCAATATGATATTTGAATTGTATATAAATTGATCTATATGGGAATGTTTGTTATAGGATATGGATGGTGTTGACTTGGTTTAGGCTTGTAGTGTGACATTATGTTAAATAAAAATGAATTGATGTAAAGATGCAAATTGTGTATATAGATACAAGTATGTATGTAGGTATATAGTGTGATGTTGTATGCCATGTACATGTGACACCCTATACACTCTAATGCACATTCACCTATGACACTAAAGCATGTACACACACAATGACACTATGTGCACATTGCCTAGTATTTGGATGCCTATATGTATATACAACTTGTGTGTTGATACATGTGTAAGCTTGTGATGATATGTGCTTGCTAGATTAGACTGGTTAGGCTTAGTGAGACTTGCTTGGGTTAGACTTTGACCTAGTTTGACCTAGACAGTTGACCAAAGTTGACCAAGAGTTGACATTGACCTAGATTGACTTAGAAATCATATAGATTGCATCATACACTTCAATTACCTTATTTCTGAATACATCATAACCTGTAAATTATTTTAAATAGGACTCTATGATACCAGTTCGGACATCTATTCATATCAGTCATTCAGGGTGACAGACGAGTACATTCTCTGATCGTTTCATACTTGTCAGGACTTATATTCTTGCTCTAGATTACTTTACTTGATACTGGCACGATTGTTATCACGGATTGGTACTATATGGATCTTCTCTTGCGATGTTATCCCCATTGTGTTCAACAGATACATATTGTGATATGTGTTTCACGAACATATTGTATTTATTGTACACCCCTATTCATGTATACTCATTGTGCATCTTGTACTCTCATGATCACATGAGCTTCATGGAGAAACTATTGTACAAGGTAACGTAACTGGATTGGATCCTTGTGTATTGATTGGGGAGGGTGAGTTGGAAATGGTTATGTAATCAAATCCCATTGTACAAATATTGTATAAACTATTGTATATATCCATTGTACACTCACGTATGATGGAGTTACCATTGTTATTGTATAACCTAACCTGTTAACATAACCATATTGTGCTCTAAATTACTAGTACTTGCAGTTTTACTTATCCTATATATATTTTCAATTATAAATTCTCTCTCATTTTCATGTACATCTTCTTACAGTTCATGTATCTTACTCTTTTGCATGCTTTATATTTCCTAACATGTTATGAACTGCATGAGATGTATTGTGCTCGTTCCTGTCCTGAATGGACCTGTTGAAAATATTACAGATGATGATGGTGACTGCCCTACCTTCTATGGGGCACATGAGGGTGACACTCAGGAGCCCGAGGAGCATCTAGCTCAGTAGAGGGTGCCTAGTCTAGTCTAGTATTTATAGTTTTTAGTTTGTATCGGATTGTTCCGATTGTTAGTTGAGACTTAGTTATATTCAGGACTCGTATTTATTTGTGTTGGACATCTATTTTGTGTGATGTGATAACTCTATTTATATTCAGTTTCTTCCTTTTATCTGATTCCATATCGTGCTCTATCTTTTCTAGACTTGTGATTGAGATATAGAGTTGAGATATTATATAATACCTCCGTACGGAGATGACAGGTTTATATATCTTGTTGTTAGATGTTAGATGTTATAGATGATCTATACAGCGTTCTACCTGTGACACTTTCATGTTCATGTCCACATCACTCTCACACTGTTGTACACTGTTTCACTCACTCTTCACACATGCACTCGCTATAGCATGTTTGACACAATTGTATACACCACACACACTTTGACACTCACATACAACTGTCAATAGTTGACACCCTATTCCTGGAATACTACACCCAGGAAGCACACATTTTCCTCCCATGAACACACGCACATGCCTCTCTCTCTAAATACACATGTATGTAACATATATATATATATATATTTTTTTAACATATATATATGTATGTATATTAATCTATTTATGTATGTATATCATACAGGTATGTAATGTATATATATATGTATGAATATATCTAGGTAATGTGAATATATATATTATATATATGAATATCTATATATATATATGTAATATAAATATATGTGTGTAATGTATATACATATCTACCTAATGTATAGTGTAATGGTTAAAATAGACTAGTATAGGCTTGATAGGCTTGCATAGCCTTGTAATGGTAAGTGTTAGCTAATTTAGCCTTGTTTAGACTAGTATGGACTAGTTAGACCTAGAATGACTAGTTTGACCATAGTTGACTTAGGTTTGACTCCTAGGGTTGACCAAGAGTTGACTTTGGCCTAGATTGACCTAGACTCATGTAGAGTGCATAGTAGAACTTAATTTTACCAGACTTGTTGTGACTTGTGCTGTTCTGATTAGGAGCCAGACACCTCTCCTCGGACAGTACATTTCATCCGGACACTCAGATACCAGGCGAGTACATTCTCTGATCATTTCATATCCTGCTTAGAATTATATTCCTGCGTTAGATTACTTTACTTGATGTTGTCACGACATTATCACGGATTAGTACTATATGGATCTCTTCATGCGATGTTATCCCCCTCGGGAGCATCGGGTACATTGTGTCATGTGCATTTCACTTTCATCATGTACTCCTGTGCTTTCACCATACATATATACTCCTGTGAATCATGTACTCTCACGTTCACGGAGCCCTCATGTATACTATCATGTGCACCCTTTTATGGGCCCCCATGTGATAGCTTGTATAATAACATAACCTGCTTAGATCCTTGTGTATTGATTGGGGAACGAGGGAGTGCTAGTAGTCATGTGAACAAATTCCATAGTAGTGTAGATCATGTGAAACTCTTTAGTGTAGATCATGTACTAATCTGTTCTGTTCACATGTGCTATCCTGTACTCTACATCACTAGCCACTATTGGTTCTCTATTTATAGTAGATATTTCTATTACAGTTCTCTCTCTCTGTTTACATACTGTATTTCTTTCAGATCCTGTATCTTACTCTACTACATGTTTATATTTTCTAACCTGCTATGAACTGTTGAGATGTATTGTGCTCGCTCCTGTCCTGACTGGACCTGTTGAAAATATTACAGAGGACGAAGAGGAGGCCTGTGTGGATACCTTCTACGGGGCAGCCCTAGACGATACTTGTGAGCTGGACTCTCAGGAGGACCCAGCACTAGCTGAGGACATTACCCCCCATTGCCTAGACTAGCTTAGTTAGGCCTTATCTTACTTATGTTGTCTTGAGACTATTTAGCTAGACTTTATTTCTGTCTGGAGATTCTGAGTTGTATATATTCTTTCATATTCAGTAGCTGAGATTTGTATTCTGGATATTTGCTGGGATGTTATCTTAGACTATTTTATCATCTGTATTTCCTTGAGTTCAATATCATATCGTGCTTCTTCTTCTTTAGTTGTGATTGAGCTTACTTCTATCATGTCACAGCCATTCGGGGAGTATAAACTGCTTAGAATTTATATTGTTAGATGTTGTGACCTAGGACCGCGTTCTACCGCCGACACTGCGGCGTAGGCTGGACGTTCCCACGTCTCGTGCCCTTACTCTAGGGTGTGGGTCGTGACACTACCACCGACACTGTGACGTAGGCTGGACGTACCCACGTTCTCGTGCCCCTAAACAGGGTGCGGGTCGTGACAATGCCGCTCACCGATATGTCTTGTTAAACTGTGACATACAAGAAGTGAGAGATTTGGAGAAGTAAGTCAGTACACTTGCACTCGTTATAATCTCTAATTTGATGAAGTAAATGACTACACTTATTCTTATTCTCTCTAACAGTGTATTTAGAGATGAAGTCAAAATGAGGACACCCGATATTACCGATGAGGGACTTCAAAGAGAGGTTGATTGTACATTTCCATCCTGGTTTCGCAAATACGTAAGTAACTGAGATAATATGTTATGCGGCTACCATTAAAATATAGGCATCTAAAATATTTAAATTATAAATATTTGTTTACAGGTTTTATTGCCTGAAATAACACTCACAAATGAGAGTGTTCGTTATCTGGCATTAGGACCGAAGAAGTAAGCAAAGACTTGGCCAGGCTATGTCGTTAATGGCTTCAGGTTTAAGGCAACTCAGAATGCTATAAATGTTAAATTTATCAATGACAGCTTCAGTACCAAGGAATCCGGTGTTTGCATAAGAGGCACCATCTATGACGTCGAGCCGGACTTTGACTATTATGGAGTGCTTCAGGATATTGTAGATTTACAATATACTGCCCCATATGATATGCATATTGTGATGTTCAAATGTGAGTGGTTCGATAGACACCAAATATCGGTTGGAGAATCGATAAAAAATTTGGATTTGTCGATATAAATCATCGCAGGAGGTATAGAGGGTCCGATACATTTGCGATAGCAAGTCAGGCTGTTCAAGTCTACTATACAAGCTATCCAAGGCGTCATAGAGATCGATTTGACTGGTGGACAGTATGCAAGATTAAATCTAGAAATATATTCAACGTTGGAGACCCAGCATACCAAGAGGACCAGATCAAAAAGTCCTAATACTTGGGACAACAGTCGGATACAATGGATGTTGAACATATTATTGAGGAAGAGGTTGATACACAAGACTTAGGTGTCAACCAGGGAAGAAAGAGGCACCTTGTCCCAAATATTGAGGCAGAAAAAGAAGAAGAAGAAGAAGAAGAAGAAGAAGAAGAAGAAGAATTTGATGGGATGAGGATACAGATGAAATCGATGATGAGGATAAGGATGAGGATGAGGATGATGATGAAGACGAGGCCGAGGACGAGAATGAAGACGATGATGATGATTAGTTTAAATATCGTTGTATATTAAAAACACTTCCAATTACGTAAATTCAGTTTGACCTCATAAAAGCAATTACGTGAATTCATGCTTTCTTCGTTCGATTATTTACTTATTGTATGAATTTTTTTTTGCAGATGGCACTCCTAGTCCTTTTCGTCGCGGCGGCACTCGTCTCCCTGCTGGTGGTATATATATTTTAGTTTAGAATTTTATATTTATTTACACTTCTATATTGTTAATTATGTTTATGTGTTCTATTTACAGGTCATGATGGCTGACCGTGGTCATGCTGCTGGTGGTGGTTGTGCTGGTGGTGGTGGTGGTGGTGGTGGTGGTCGTAGTCGTGGTCGTGATCGTGGTCGTGGTGGTGCTGGTGGTCGTGGTCGTATTCTATCTTCCCGAGATGTGACCCCATCCAGCGAACCCGACCCGGAGAGTACCCCGGACACAGACTCATCCCGCCGTCGATCGACAACTTCATCGTGGCATTAGTCTCAATCCGCTAGCGGATCCGTTTCGCCAGCCGATCCACCAGTTACTGTACAGTGGGCCCTGGAGTACCCCCATACTCAGTTCTATCCGGCTACTGGAGAGTACATGCGTGGACCCGCGGATCCTCCAACGGCACCAGAGAGGCCGATAGGCAAGTTCCGACGAGAGCTATGGCCCGTGGGGACCTCGTAAGTAAATTTAAGATAATTTATTAAATTTGTTTTATTTATTCAAGTTAATGATCCAGTCGTTGCTTCTTTATAGGTTTTTTCTGTTTAATGTTGCCAGGACTCTAAGAGAAATTATCCGGGTTAACTTCCATGGCCCCTACCTCAACTTTTCGTCGGTGCCCCCAAACGTGAAGTACGTCTGGCTCGACGAGTTGAGGGTATATATATATATTTTGTGGTTAATTATTAGTTACTCTTTAATCAACTATTTTTTAAATTACGGAATAATTAAATTTGTATATTAGACGACGTTCTGGTGGCTCCCCCTATCGCGAGGACATGATCCACAGGACCTACAGAAGCGCTGCCTCGAAGAAGATACGGGATATGATTCATGACCTTAAAATGGGGCAGACGAGGCCAAATTGGATCCGGAAGGACTATTATGAGGAGCTCTTAGATAAGATGGATACTCCTGCGTACAAGGAGAAATCAGAGAAGGCCAAGGCGAACTGACGGGCCGCGGGACTTCATACGGGGGGATCAAGGCCCCACGCAGCGGTGCTTGCAGATCTGGTGAGATACCGCAAATTTATTTCACTATCAAATTCAGTATTATTAATATATGGAGTTAATTAAATTCTACAAAAATTTCGTATGCAGACCCAACGGCGGTGAAGGAGGGAAAAGCACCAGAATCGGTCACCATGTACGATGTGTTCCAGCATACGCACAAGTGGCGGAAGGACGGGAGCTTCGTCGATGAGAGGGCCAAGGAGACTGATGTAAGTACTTATGTTTATGAGATTTACGTTAGAATTAAAAGTATTCTGACTATAACTTCGGTAAACATAGGATTCACACTATAACTTAGTGAAACATAGGATTTAGATTACAACTTAGGTAAATCTTATAGTATAAACACATTCATTTGATAGACTGCACATCGTGAGGCCCTTAGTCGGGCTCAGATCATTGATTCAGAGGATGTCGGTGAACCGATGCCCACCCGGATGCCCTCTTTTATGGCCGCTCGCAACAAATTGTTCATAGATACCGTCGGTGGCTTTAAGAAAGGGTGCCTGTACGGAGTCGGCTCCCTAGGGCCGTTGCACATGGCGACTCAAAAATTTCCACCGATACCACCTCCTCCCGCTGCCCCGGCAGACGATGATGTGAGGTCACAGCTTGTGCAGCTGCATAAGACAGTATCGTCCTTGCGGAAGCAAATTGCCACGTACTTTCTGCCTCCTTCTACTGTTGCCGGTCCGTCAGCTGCTGGTGCCGGTCGGTCTGCTACTGGTGCCGGTCCGTCTGCTGCTGGTGCTGGTCCTTCTTCCGTCGGTCATCTTTCTTTCAACCTTGCTGCCCCTCTGGTACCGCCTCCGACTGTGACGGCACTCCTTGACCTCATGTCGCCAGAGAAGCTACGCCGACTTTCGGGCAATGTCTTCGACGGATTGCCGCCATACATAGTGGAGCAGTATTATCGTCGGTCGTAGGAGGGAGTACCACTACCGAACAATCGAACTCCTCCTCGTCCTTGAAGTATTGTATTAGAATAGTTTTTAAATTTTGAATATTTGTAGGAATTTCAGATATTATAACGACGGATATTAGTTTTTGATTTTTGGGTAATTGGTGTGTATTTTATATTGGTTTGGGTGATGCATATTTGTGATTATATATTGGTCTATGTGTTTTTTTGGATAATTGGTGTATATTATATTCGTGTGTGATTTATATTGGATTATATATTGGTCTATGTGATTGTATATTGTGAATATGTATTGGTCCGATGTTCGGATGTTTGTGAACAGGGAAAGCTCTGCAATTTTTTAAAAAAAATCTCATTTAGCGACGGACTAGTGACGGGTTGGCAACAGATAAAATCAGTTACCGACTACAATTCGACAGAAAATCCGTTGCTAACTGGAGGATTCCCAATATTTTTCAGTTAGCGACGGATGGCCGACGAATAGCCGACGGAATATCATACATAGCGACGACCTTTCGACAGAACATCCGTCAGCAAGGTTCTGATGGTATGAAAGGTGCTTAGAACATTAGCGACGGACATGTCGTCGGTAAGCCGTCGGTCACTCGTCGGGTGGCGATGGAAGATCCGTCGCCAAATATAGCGGCTAATTCGCGACAGTTTGGCGACTAACTCCGACGGATTAGCGACGGAATATCCGTCGCCATGGTTCTGGGAAGGTCAGGCATAACCAGAACCGGGCCGACGGATTATCCGTCGCGAGTCCGTCGCTAAGTCATCACGAGTTAGCGACGGAGTAGCGACGGAACGATACTCTCTGATACACAGTAACGACGGTTTACCGACGGACAGTCCGTCGGTAAGAGTTTTTATAATTCACTACCTGATACTTGAATTCGACGAAAGAACATCGGTAAGTCGTCGCTACTGCAACGAATACTGACGAAGGAAAGCCGTCGCTATTCCGTCGAGTGGCGACTACGTAGCGACGGATATTTTTTAGCGACGAGCTGATTGCCGTCGGATGGTCTTGACCAATATCCGTCAGTGATCCATCGCTAATCGGTATTAGTGACGGATGGGCGACGGATGTGGCCGTCGCTAGAACAACAAATTTTGGTAGTGGATAGAAACTATATAACATGAAATAGAATACAAGATACAGGAATATATAAACTATAAACAGGGTACAAGTAAGATAAACAGGTAAAGTAAGATAATCATGGTATGCGATAAAATCAATATGAATGCATAAGTCATAACTATATTAAGTGTGTTTGAAATACCATGTTCTATATGTGATCGGCTGAGAGATCTACTTGGTACGGCTCAATCATACGTGTCGTATATGATTAGCTATTGAGGACGGTAACACAAAGTACATAATTTTGATCACATATATACCATGGTACTTCGCGTTTAACTAGTAATCATGGATTCAAATCACAATAAGAAAATACGAACATGAAACAAGGTGATCACGGTAACACGATAAACATGGTAGCACAGTAATCATGAAATATAATCCATAACACTAATATCGTGTGAAAATTATGACAATAATCATTGAATGCACATCTAAATTATAAAATAGAGTAACTATCAGGAAATGAAAATAATAATTATAAGTACTTGTATTGCGTTGTTTTAGTCGACGTGCGCGACATAAACATGTCAATACGGAATAAATCAGAAGCTAAAATCCATAATAATAATTCTTAACATTGCATCATCCTAAATTTATAGCCATAGAAGATCATGTCATCCAATAATAGAATCCATCGTCCAAATAATTCAAGATTATCCATAATAGAATATTCCATAAATCGTAGTACGATTTAGAAGAGATAGTCTAAAAGTCAAAAGAATAGGAAACGAACGATTAGACACGGTCAAGAAGATAATCTAAGGAAGAATGCATCATGATAGCTATCTTAGAAAATATTTTATAACATTTGGAATCTATATCTTTTTTAGTCAAAATATTTTGAATAAATGTTTAGAAAAATATAGAAAATCATTTAGAGATAAACCATTTAAACTATATTTAATTAGATAGAAAAATATAATAATATTTTAGATCTTAAAACAACCTTAAAAGGCTTAAACCCATTGATATTTTTTTGTTATGTATATATATATATATATATATATATATATATATATATATATATATATAGGGTCGTTCTACAATACATCCCCTGGAAAAGGATGTATCGATACATCCCAAATCTGGATCATTAGATGTTGATCCAATGGTTCGGATTGAATAATAGAGTAGAAACATCATTTAATGCTGATTTTAACTTTTGACCTCTTGGTAACTTACTTTAGCAGGTCATTCTTTACTTTAATTTTTTCAATAAACACCCTAAATTAACTCAAATTTACTCTCTCTTTCGTCCATCCAATTTAATATTTTGTGCATCAACGTATAAATTTTGTAATTTTTTTTTGGTTACAGGCCGTGGTGGTGGTGGTGGTGTTGGTGGTGGTGGTGGAAAGAGAAACGAAGATGAAGAAGGAAATAAGAATCGGTCCGGATCGCGTCGAACGTCGTCGAGCCCTCCTAGAACAATGAGGAGTACCAGCGGCGCCGAGAAGAATCGGTCCGGTTCGCGTCGGACGTTGTCTAGACCTCCTCGAACAAGGAGAAGTACCAGCGGCACCGCTCTAATTTTACTGTCCATGCGATTGTCACAAATTTTAGTTTTTATCTAACAATTTAATATTTTGTTAATAAAGCTACATGTCATGGTGGTGGTGGTGAACTGAGGAAACCTGCTTCTGAGGTCGGGCGGATCATATGTTCACATATTTTAAAAAAAAATGTATTGATCGGACGAAATATTTTTTACTTTTCTAATGATAATATTTTTGAAGAGAATATTTTTTTGTATTGTGACATTTTGTCATATTAACCATCTTTCTAATATTTATAGTATTTTTAAAAAAATATTATTTACCAAAGTATATTCGAATTTTTACGTTAACAAAGTATGGTATATTTTGGACGGAGAATGACATTCTCCTTGCTTTTAACACGAAGAATGGCTATTCCCCTTACTTTTAACACGGAGAATGGTCATTCTCTGTTCTTTTAACGTGGAGAATGACCATTCTCCTTGCTTTTAAAACAGAGAATGGTCATTCTCCGTTCTTTTGACACGGAGAATGGTCATTCTCCGTGCTTTTAACACGAAGAATGGCCCTTCTCCGTGCTTTTAACACGGAGAATGGACACTCTCTGTGCTTTTAACAAAGTATGGTACATTTAGGACGAGAAATGTTCAAGTATCTCATATTTTTTTCACCAAATATTTACAGTATTTTTAATATCATTTACCAAAGTATATTCATTTAATATTAAATCATGTTCAAGAAAATCTGAATATTATTTTATCAGGCTTCCACTGTATGGTTGCACAAATTTTTTTGCGAGTGTTTGAATATAATTAACCTACTATCCAAGAGAATTTTTCTTACATTACATACTTTGCTTCAGCAATAACAAGGGATGAACAGGTAGGATTACATTATGCATTACACTGGCATCGAATTCATACTGATGGCATCGATGTACTGATTATTTATAGAAAACAAAACACATTACAATCAAATAAAGTTTTAGTGATCCCAGGAATGCATCCATAATGAGGCTATCTGTAAACCCTAGGAATGCACCCAGGACTTATGAAATCTGTGAAGGACATCTGCAAATCAAAGGAATACACCAAAAGATCAAAATTATCTGTGAAGGCCAACTGCAAATCAAATAAACACTTTAACCAAAAAATCATAATCAAATTAAGTATACTTCATTCCAAGTCCAATAAACTGCATAATCCACGTTACAGTAATCGGTCCAATCCACGTTAGTAATTCAACATAGAACCTGCATAATTCACAATACAATAATCTAAATAAATATCAGACGTACTCTAAATTCAAGACCATATTACATTTTCTAAACAAATTACGAACTATGCACTTAGTACAAGCGAAAAGTTTATTCTTACAATATTTCAAACACAAAATTTAGTTTGACCGCCAAGACCAACAAATATTCAGAACCATATTACAATTCAAATATTACTTCTAGATTGCAATAAAAGCTTCAAAACTCAAAAGATGAATCTTCATCTCCATCTCCATCTTCTTCATTCTTCTTTTTTTCTTCTTTTTTCTCAAAATATCCTTCACCTACACCTTGAGGGACGGAATAAGAAAAATTATAGTCAGTATGGACTCACTGTATATGTAGAAATAACTTTCGGAAACATAAATAGAAGTATCAAAGTGAGGGCTAGCATTAAAGTGTCAATGTGCACAGTGTGTATTTTTACATAAGAGTTTGGGCTAGCCCCATTTACCTTTTTCACTAGGGAAGAAAAATCTTATTCTTGGTCAACAATTTCAACCTCTATCTGGTTAATCTTATCCAGAATCAATTTCTGGTTGTCGGATATAGTCTTCATCTCTTTGAAGATATTCTCAAAGTTTGTAGCAACAAAATTGTATAGATCATCAACTCTGTCCTTAGTGTTTTTGATTCCATAGGTTGATGGTTTTCCAGATGTTGATGGTTTGCTTACAGCTGTTGCCCATTTTCCAAACATTCGAATGAAGGTTAGTTTTCTCATGGGACCTTTGTTTTTAATATAAATATCCCCTGCTAAGCTTGGGACAGAATATTTACTAGCCATTGAGCATACAAATCCTTCGAAAGGGAGAGCTGTCCTTGCAGTTGGTTTTCCTACGAGATGCATCATTTTACTGAACATGTAAGAACCTATATCCATCCTTTTTTTCTTCCCCATATAATAAAGAAATTTACACTCTCGGGATGGATGGAAAACTCATGTCCAGTAGGGTTGAGTGTTTGAGATACGTAGGCATGCAATAATTTATAAAAAGTTTTTAATTGATCTTTGTATACATTTTGAGGGGTTATGCACCCACTGATACACCTGTAATCTCATGAATTACATCCCTCGTGGAAACATTATCAATATCTTTCATATCAAACTCAAGAACTGTATCAAATCCATAAAATTCTTTGATGACAGCAGCATTTACCCTAATCAGTTTTCTTCTCAGAAACACCAGTTGTTGATCCTCTTCTTTTTCTTTAATTTCAACCGAAAGATTTGAGTAAAATTCTCTTACTATTGTTTGGGAGATTTTCTCAAGACATGATTTGTTCAGTTTCTCCAATTGATAAAATTTTAATATATCCAGGAAAGCTTCGTCTTTGATATCATCCATCATAATTGATCTTTCAGGCATAACAACCTTTTTCATGAAATATTTATTGTAAATCTTCTTAGATTTAGAGTCTTTAAAATTTTTTACCTCCTCTCCATCCTGGAACTTATTTGATGATTGCTCTTCCTCTTCATTTTCCTCTTCTGATGAGGATTCAAAATCCTCAGAATACGCTGATGACTCTGTATCCGTTGCCACGTTAGCCTTCGCTTGAGTACGCCTTCGATCTTTATAAGTTGAGTGTTCCAACGACTCTATATCGAAAATAGATTTTTCGGTCTTTGTCGAGCAATGAGTTATTTAGCCTTTTTTGCAGGTGGCTTAGCTGCCGCCGCCGCTTTCATCGTCGCTGCCTCTGTCGCTGCTTTCGCCTCTGCCCTTTCGGCCTCTGCCCTAGCGACCATAATCTTGGCTTTCGCCGCCCTTGCAAGTTCTGTCCTTCGAGCCTGTTTCGCATTCCTTTGTGGATTCTTCTCCTTCAGAGACGGTCGTTGTTTCTTCGGTAGCATTTTGATAAGAAGAGGGTTTGGGAGAGGGTTTGGAAGAAGGAAGAGCATTTGAGAGAAGAAGAGAAAAAATTCGACCGTCTTATATGACCTTGGAAAGTGGAAAAAATTAGAATAGTTTTGAGTCTTAAATTAAAATTTAAAAACTACTTTCTAAAATTAAATTTATTACTATTATTACTAGTATATATCCACGTGAAATCACTACATAAACCTTTGGGATTCTGAGACCCTAATTTTAAAAACTACTTTCCAAAATTAAATTTATTACTATTATTACTAGTATATATCCACGTGAAATCACTACATAAACTTTAAGCATGCGAAGTTTTAAACGTGTTCCGTATAAATTATTGAAAAAAATGGCACAAAAAATGTGGTGGAAACA
The DNA here is from genome assembly GCA_029216955.1 of Iris pallida. Lineage (NCBI taxonomy): Eukaryota > Viridiplantae > Streptophyta > Magnoliopsida > Asparagales > Iridaceae > Iris > Iris pallida. The sequence continues at coordinate 1,755,141 of JANAVB010009593.1, forward strand.
TGTTTAATTAACAAAATTTGACAAAATATTTAAGAATGTGAAGTTTCTAATCTCAATATTTCCATTTTTTGAATATTTGATTAAATTTTTGAACATATTTTTTTTTTGCATTGAGACGATCTATACTCGTATTTTTGGCATCCTGAATTTTTCACGTTTGACGACTTGGTAACAAGACTATGTACTTGAAAATAGTAAAATTAAAACACTCAAAGTTGTCCTCTAGTTTACTTTGTAATCATATTTAAGATGGATTTGACGGCAAGAACTTGACGCTGGCAGCATAATCAATTCTATGACGTAACAAGTCATTGATGGAGATATCGTCGCTGATATATGGATTTAACATAACAAGATTTGTTTATTAAAAAATAGATAAAATAGTTAGTCGCTTGCAGCCGAAAGCAAATTGAGTTAACAAAATATTATATTGCATTAAATCCCAGCTTCTTCGCCAAAATATTCTCCGGAAAAGGATACAAGAGGAGGAAAAAACTGTAAAAAACAAAAAAAACAAAAAAATAAGAGGTCTACGTAGACCCATCACTAGCCTCGCAGAGGATCTCCGCAAAGTCCTGCAGGGTGCGCACACCCGTCCTATGGCACAGGCGGCAAAATCCTTCCCTTTTCTCCAGAGAATTCCGTTCCTCCGGAGTGATCGACAACAGGTCAAAGTTGGGCGTCGGAGCAAGAGGTCGAGCGATGTCCTCCAGTAACAACCCGCAGGAGGTCAGGAAGTTTGCAGCCTCTGCCAGCTAGTCATGGGCCGGAGGCGACGCAGATGGTGCACCATGCGGAGAGGCTCGACGACGACGAAAAGAAGACTCTAGCCATGGTTCCCAACCAGATGATCTTTTTGGAGCCATATTAAATGTGCAACCTACTCAAATGAATGGGGACCCCTATGTATATATATACACGTTCCTAACCGACTCTTCTTATTCCTTATTGGAAGTTGGGGATATTCAATTTCTTATTCCTTATTGGAAGTTGGGGATATTCAATGACCTCCAGTGACTCTTCTTATTCCAAGCTTAGTCGGTTGTGCTGTTTGGCTTTTACATGGAAGGCCTAGGTTCGAGTCTAGTGTGTGGGTTCTGTAGAATTCTTCTATTGTTAACATTTTTGGGGTGCTATTATATGCTTTTAACTTAGTATGGAACAATTTGGGACGGGTAATGGCCATTCTTCGTGCTTCTAACATGGAGAATGGCCATTATCCGTTCTTCTAACACGAAGAATGGTACATTTAGGACGAGGAATGTTCAAGTATATACAAAATATTAACCCTAATTTATTATTTAGAGTCCGATCTATGTAAAGATTTAATGTAATGCAAATCAAATTAACAACCTAATATTATAAAAATTAAGAATTCTAATTATAATCAAATTTAATTTGTTCTAATACACCAAGAAATTATAAGTATGATTAATCTAAACTAACTTTGAGTAATTTTCTTTTGCCTCACTGCGCGCTACTAGCATCTTCACCGCCTCGTCAATTTTCGAGGTTAGGTTAACCCTGCAGCACCACTGGGTCGACTTGATGTCCGGCCAGAAGCATGGACAGTAGAGCGCCTTCCACCACGACCGGCATACGAAAGACAAGCGGATGACCTCCTCATGTGACATCTCCGTTAGTACTAAAACCATGGCTAGGATCTCCTTGATGATGTTGGCCTATCCGCAAATGTAGGTTTTGCTCTTCTCCATTTTGAGACTGTCTGAAGGGTTGTGAATTTTAAATAGTTTGGCTGTTTAGTTTTGTTTTGAATCTATATAAATTGGTTTTGAAGGCTGGTGAAGATGAATAGTTTGGCTGTATAAATAGATTTTAAAGGATTGGGAAAAAGAAACCAATTTTTTCGTGTCTCCCCCGGGCCACTCTTCTTGTATAAATGTCTATCGATCACCATTAATTATGGTGAATGGCACTGATACCGTAACTATTAGTAGAATTTGCACCGCCAAAATTCATCTTGAAGAAGGTAAAATCTGTGTGGAGAAATGTCGAAATTTCTTGGATATGATTACACTGAGATGTTGTATTAATGTTAAGATACTAATATCATATCTTTCACTATATAATGAGGTTTCGAAACGGCTCAAAAGTGAAATTTTGTCAAAATGGAGACTGATATCATGTCAAAATGTCAAAATTAATGTTAAGATACTGATATCATGTAAAAAATTGTTGAAAAAAGTACAATTTTGTTAAAATGGAGAATCGAACTCAACCAAACAAAAAAAATACCTTGCACCTTAACCAAATGAGTTAGAAGTGTATTTAACTATAATTGGATAAAATTCTTACTATACGTTTTTATACTTGCATAACACGTACATTTACTAGTAAATATGAAAAATAGAAAGAAATACATGCATGCATGCTAATGTCAGAAGAACCAGTTACCCCAGGAATGATTGATGAGATCTAAATCACTATACATCTCGTATCCATGTTCTCCTGGGATTACATCATCAAAGGGTCGTTTAAACATCTGTAATAAATCACAAATTTTCCTAAGGTCGTCGTTGAAGTGCACGTTGAAGCACCCACGTATGTCGAGAACGCGAAGACCCTTGCAGTTGCATATGATAGATCGCAGCGTATCTCCATTGAACATGCCTAATCCCATCTCTAGGTGCTCGAGACGCGGCATTGAATCAGCCACGACCTTTCCCTCCATCTCGTTCGACGTGTTCAGCACGAATATGTTCCTGACCATGAAATATGGAGGGGGCATGTTCCTCCTCAGCTTGACCAGACGGTAGAAATACTTGCCAGCGAAAAATATTCCAATCAAGGTGATATAGAGGCAGTAGCTAATGTTGAGTTCTTCCAGCACCAGGAGAAACTCCAAGTGTCTCACGAAAGTTTCATCACTCACGTCGCACTTCGGAATACGCAGCGCCCTTAGAAATTTTCTACTGTATTATAAAAAGAGAAAAACATCAATAGAAATTAACAAAGTATACGTAAAATTTTGTAATAGAAAAAAAATAAAGTATTAGAATAAGAAAAAATAAAATTTTGCACGGGCCTTAAACATGCAAAAGGGAAGGCTGCTTCGTCGAGCTTGTACGCGGAGAAGGATAGTAGATATTTCCCATCACGAGCTTCTTTACGGTTAAACTAATCTTAGCGGTTTGCTGGGTCCTCCGACACCATTGTTCCAAGTCCACGTTGGACCAATAGTCTAAGGGACCGTTGAGCGTCTTCCACCATGAACGGCAAACTGGGGCCATGTTGTACATTACCTCGTCCGCCGGCATCCCCGACAGTACCAGTATCATCGAAAGAATCTCCGTAGGGATGACGGCCCATCCGCTGCAGTTGATCTTGCTCTTGCTCCTCTCCATTACGACTCTTCTTCTTCTCTCCTTTGTTTCTCTCTAGTCGGATGGGTTCTTTTCTTTGGAAAAGGCTATTTAACTCGCTCATTTTGGGAGTGTAACCCACTCGTGGAGGGGTGTGACCGAACAAGAAAAAGACTATTTGGAAATAACGGTAATGCCACTGTATTAATATTAGTTTCAATTATATTGTAAATTTTAAATTAACAGAAATACCACTGTAGATTTAATATTAATGCTAGTTCCAATAATATTGTAGATTGTAAATAAAAAGAATGGAATTTTAACTTTAACTACTTTTAAATTGCAAACTTAAATCTAAGTTTAAATGTTAAATAAAAACTAATTTAAATGTTAGTATTAATATTAGTTTCAATAATATTGTAAATTTTAATTTAACAGAAATGCCACTATATTAGAAACCTAGCTTGTCACGCCCCGCTCTCGTAGGAGCGATCGTCCTCGCTAAGGCGTGATGCCGCGTATGCCTAGATTGCGCTCATGCAAGGCAGGTCCACGCAAGGCAGATCCACTATATTTGGATTTTCTTGGTATCGTGCATAAAGATAAATACTAAACATAATATCGGGTCGACTAGCAGTTAAATAGAGTAAGCTACCGATCATACCTCGATACTTACGAATGTCGACCGAGATAACGTCTTCATCATTATCAAATTTTGTCGTTGTTACCATAGGAGTCCTCATTGATTTGGATAAGTCAAGTTCGAAGCGTTTGAGGAGATCCTTTGTATATTTGACTTGATTGATGAAGGTTCCTTTGGGGCCTTGTTTGATTTGCAAACCCAAAAAGAAGGATAGTTCTCCCATCATGCTCATTTCAAATTCATTCTGCATAACTTTAGCAAATTCTACACAAAGTGCATGGTTAGTGGAACCAAAAATAATATCATCGACATAAATTTGAGCTAACAGTAGTATGCCATTAAGAGATTTGATAAAAAGTGTAGTATCAACTTTGCCCTTAGAAAAGTTGTGAGAGATAAGAAAAGAACTAAGGCGCTCATACCAAGCACGAGGAGCTTGTTTGAGGCCATAAAGGGCTTTGTTTAATTTGAAAACATGATGAGGGAATTGATAATCTTCAAAGCTGGAAGGTTGTTTAACATAAACTTTCTCTTTAATAATGCCATTTAGAAAAGCACTTTTAACATCCATTTGAAATAGTTTTAAATCATTAAAGTAAGCAAAAGTACATAGCATGCGAATGGATTCTAGACGAGCAACCGGAGCATAGGTTTTATTGTAGTCAATGCCTTCGTCTTGGTTACAGCCTTGAGCAACCAATCGAGCTTTGTTACGAGTAACTAACCCATCTTCATTAAGTTTATTACGAAACACCCATTTAGTTCCAATAATGGAGTGGTTGTGAGGTTTAGGGACAAGTTTCCAAACCTTGTTTTGCTCAAATTGATTTAGCTCTTCTTGCATCGCTATCATCCAAAATTCATCATGAAAAGCATCATTAATATTTTTGGGCTCTATTTGAGAAATAAAAGCGACGTTTGCACAAAGATCACGAGTGGAGGATCTAGTACTAACACGAGAAGAAGGATCACGAATGATACGCTCCTTAGGATGACTAGGGACAAATCTCCATTCCTTTGGGAGGTCCTCTTGAGGAGGCTCTAGTGGTGGAGAATCTTCGGTTGGAGGGGTTACAATTTTATCGTTAGATGAACAGGGACGAGGGTCACCAATAGAAGAGTTCTCCAAACCAAAAGAGATGTCAACAATATCATCGGACGAGCGTCTCCAATAGAAGAGTTCTCCCCCATGCCACTGATCTTCGATCCACGAGCTACTTTGTATCTTCTTTCGTCTCAAGCTCCTCGACCCTCATGTCGACGCTAGCTGCCATGCGTAGAACCTCTTGCACTACTGGGATCAGCCTCACCGCAAGTCTCGGCTGCCTGTCCCCGACTTCTGTCTTCCACCGGAAAATGTTAACGTTCCGACGAGCTTCGTCATCCTTGGTCGTCGATGACCCATAGCTCCCCCTGAACTGTGTGAATGATGATGCTCCCGCCTCAGATTGAGTTTGCTTCAAACCTTGATCTCCTTCCTGGCTTCGAACTGTTGAAACCGATGTCGCACCATGAAACCGTAGAGCAGCCCCCACCTGGAGACCGACCAGCTGTCATCGGATCGACAGACTGACCCTCAATCTTTGACTCACCACTATCCATCGATTTGTCTTGACGAACCGAATCCTCTGTATCCCTCAAAGCACCTAGAAACCCCTCCTCAGCAAGTTCTCGATGATCCACCTCCTATCGAGCACCCCTCGAGCCTCCATCCGGTGTCTGTGGCCTACCTGTACAGCTCAGCGGCTTGAGCCTGTACATGCCACAACACAAATCTCCCCGAGCCAACTGTTAGGAACCCTACGCAAGCATCCAATCTTTGTCTCCAAACAGACTGCGACAGCCATCATCTGCCAGCCTTCCTACCGAAACCAAGTTGTAGCACAAATTCAGTACATGGTACAGTATTTCCATCGTCCATCTTCACACGTCCAAACCTGTCGCTGACCTAGAGTCCTAACATGTTTACAGTGTTTCCATCGCCCAAGTCATACTTTATATGACGAGATTTGAGATCGTGGGACTAAGTGACTTGACAACCGCAGACAATAGAGACAGTGCTACTATGACTTCGATAGCCCAACAAAACTCTTGTCTAACATATTCGTGCAACGACTTGACAAACAAGGGCTACGTCAAGCCTTGCATCGAGGGAACGTGTTGTGCACGCGTTCGACTTGAACAATCAAGTTCTTTGGGTGCCTAGACTTAAGCAACAAGCAGTGAAATATGACTTAAACTATGGTCCAAGCGAATGTTAATATTAATTGTAATTCCAATAATATTGTACATTTTAAATAAAAAAGAATAGAATTTTAACTTTAACTAGTTTTAAGTTATGAATTTAAATCCAAGTTTAAATGTTAAATCAAAAACTAATTTAAATTTTAGTATTAATATTAGTTTCAATAATATTGTAAATTTTAAATTAACAGGAATGCCACGGTATTAGAAACCTAGCTGATGTCACGTTGCTCGGGCTCGGTTAGTGTTCGTCTAAACTGGTACGTGAGAACTAGTTATTAGTAACGAAAATCAAAAATTGAATTTTAACTTTAATTATTTTTCAGTTGCGAATTTAAAACTAGTTATTAGTAAAAGGAGCTATTGAAATAAAATCTAGTCGAGCTCGATCCTTTCTCTTTATCCCATCTCCCTCTCTCTCTCTCTCTCTCGCGGGTTCTCTCTCACAGATTGTGTTCACTAATACCATATCATTAGAAATAATTACACAACAGTAAACGTAGCATTAAATGCTGCTGCATGCGTTATTCTACACAATTTAATAATATATGTACGCAGAAGACGAGAAAGTTGTGTTGTTAGAAGTTGTTTCTTTAAAATTATGCTTGCTTTTAGGATCACTCAAGCATTTTCATGAGCCAACAAAAGAGGGCCACGTGGCGGAGGTACAAGGAAGACAAAAAGGTTGTGTTGTTGCCTTGTTGGAAGTTGTTTCTTTCTGAATAATTTTATTTGTACCTCCAAATTGGACCGTCAAACTGTCCCTCCTTACGTGGCAGCTGACGTGATATGTTGATGTGGCAGCTGACATGGCAAATTAAAAAAAATTAACATTAAAATTAATGTTAACATTAATAATAACATTAAAATTAAAATTAAAATTATCGTTAACATTAACAATAATATTAATATTAACATTAATATTAATATTAATATTAACATTAATTAATATTAACATTAAATTAACATTAATATTAATGTTAAATTAATATGGACAAAATTGGGTAGTTACCTTTTTGGGTTAAAATTTGTCATATCATCGGTCATGTCAGATGACACACAATATTATTTAGCATGCCATATCAGCTGCCACAGAAGGAGGGATATATTAGAGGGACAATTTGGAGGTATGAATAGCATTACTCTTTCTTTTTGTATTGTTTCTTGTCCTTCGTTTCTTCTGTTGGTTTCTAACACACTCTATTTTCTTCAATGGCAACGTCACATGGAGAAACTGATCGTCGTGTGAAAGAATTAATTGATGAAGACAGCTTCGCTTCAAGAGCAATGTCAGATGATTTGGATGATGAGCAAAGTTTGGAAGCTGTTAACTTAGAAGACAATAAAGAACAAGAGGAAGAAGACAACGGAGGAATGCATCATAAAGATGACGACGACATCAACACAAACAACGAAATGTTATTTCGCATCGCCCTCTCTAATGGATTTAAGAAATGCATTATATTTTTACATTAATTTCTCATATACTATTTTGTTTTATTCTGTTCTTAGGGACGATGGTGAATCTCCATTGGATTTCGATGCAACGACGATGAAAAAAACATTACAGTCTGCCAACATTAACAAAGACCCAAGGGATCTCTTAGATGAAGATATTGTTGGCTGACAGTTCAACTCTATTGAAGAAGCAGAGACATTCTACCGAATATATTCAAAAGCATTTGGTTTCAGCATTAGAAAGAACGAAGTAAAGAAAAACAAATCTGGGATGGTGATGGTCCGTAGTTGGTGTTATTCGAATGCGGGATTCAAACAAAAGAAATACAATGAAGCTCCTAAGAGGGTTCGTGAACCAAGAAGTGAAAGCAGAAGTGGTTGTAAAGCAATTTTTTGTATTGGGTACACCAATTCTACAAAGCTGTGGGTCATCAAAAAATTTCAAGTACATCACAACCATAACCTGGCGAATGATTTTGAAACAGTTTTTTTGAGATCCCATCGTAAGATATCACCTGCAGAATTGGAACAAGCTAAGCTTATGGAGCAATCAGGGATGGGGACTGGAGATATATGGAATTTACTTATCCACCAGAAAGGTGGCTGGGATAAGGTTGGATGGACGAAAAAAGATTTATACAACGCTTTAGCTAAAGATAGTAGAGCACTAGACGATGTTGATGCTACGTACGACAACACTTACATTTCTTCAATCTAAGGAGAGCATTGACCCAGATTTCTTCTCCGCGTAGAAGGTAAACAAAGATTCCAGATTGACCCATCTCTTTTGGGCTGACGGTGCATGTCGATTCGATTACGAATTATTTGGAGATTTACTAGCATTTGATTCTACATATAAAATAAATAGAAGTCAAATGTCGTTGGTGGTTCTAGTAGGTACAAACAATCATGCAATGACTTGTGTGTTTGGGTTTGCAATGATCCATAATGAGACTGCAGGGACATATTCTTGGGTTTTTGAAAAATTTCAGGAGTGTATGAATGGCAAATTACCAGTGACAGTTCTCACAGATGGTTGCAGATCCATAAATAAAGCAATTAAGGATTTAATGCCCAGCATAGTTCATCGAACGTGCTCATGGCATATCCTAAACAATTCAGCCAAACATGTACACTGAGATGGTTTTGCAAATGAATTGAGTCTTCTGATTAAAAGGTACATCGCACACTTTCTACTTTACTTTGAAGTATGTTGTTGTTACAATATTAAAACTTTAGTTACTGTCCATGTTTTCTAAACAGGTACTATTCAGTCGAAGAATTTAAAAACCGTTGGAAGCAGATGCTAAGGGATTATAATGTAGAGAACAATGAGTGGACCACTGCATTGTACAAAACGAGGGAGCGATGGGCGGACACATTCCTACGTGAAAATTATTTTGGTGGTTCTAATGCAACAAATAGATGTGAATCTATGAATACATTTCTGAAAAGATTTTTGAATAAGAAGCTGCAACTATGGAAGGCCCTTCAAAATTATGACCACGGTTTGGCGGCCTTATGTTCCGGCCAGATAAGTAAGCATGTCACTGATAAACTCTCAACACCAGCTGTGAAGCAAACTAGCATGGCCGAAATAGAAGATAAATTTGTCGCAATTTACACTAAAACGATGTTTATAGAGGTATCACACATTCTGATACATATATTGTTCTCCACCATCACATCACAAGAGAGACAGAAGTTTGCACTATCCAAAAGTATATGTCGCCAAACAGTATCAACCGAAGGTTACATTTGATCGGGCCGACAACATCATAAACTGTGACTGCTTGTGGATGGAGACCTAGGGGATTCCTTGTAGGCATATTTTTTCAGCAATAAAGAGATTGCAATTGGGAGATATTCCAAAGAACTTGATAAAAACTCGTTGGCTTAAGGATTGCAAAGAGAGTTATCTCTCCGGACCTGGCGCAGAAAGAAGATTCATCCACCCAGACAGTATTGAGAGCAGAAGGTATGGTGGTATTAATGAACAAGTTAATCTGTTTACGTATTATTATAAAAAATCAAGCAAAATTCAAGAGAATGGAACGGAGTTGATGTCGTCTGTTCTGATGGAGTTGAAAAAATGGTGATCGATATCGGTGAAGAAGAAAAAATGGTAGCTGATGCAGTTCATGGAGTGCATGAATAATTTAAAGAGCCAAATCTGATAGCAACAAAAGGAAGGCCTTCTCAAGGGAAATTAAGCCAGCCTAAAGTAAGTCAGACTATCCCGAAGCCTAGAATTTGTAGAGTTTGTATAAAATCAGGTGACGATTTTCATAATTGTAAAGTACGGAAGCGAGATAGCGACAAAGAGCAAATATAATCAAATGAACCGTCGTTGACTTAAGAGCATCTCCAACCCTATTGTATTATTTTGTGTTGTGAATCCTATGTGGCATGAGACATAAGACAATATCTTTCCAATGTGGCAAGATGACATTCACACAAGACAATGAGATAAAAATATGTTCTCCAATGCAAAAGTTTGAGAAGACAATAAAATTACTTTTTTTCAACTTCCAAGACAACTTTTTCACTTCTTCTTTTATATATGTATATATTTTTTTATTCATAATTGATGATGTGGACATAAAGTCATTTTGAAGTACATTGTCTAGATCTAGACAACCAACTTCAAATTCTCCTTGCCATGCCAACTTCACAATTTATTTCACATTTGCATTGGAGAAGTACTTTTGAAAAAAATGCTTGTCATTCCTACGTGCCAACCATTTTTTCCAAACTCACAATAGGGTTGGAGATGCTCTAATAATCAACTTTTTTTTTATAATTCTCCGTCAAATGGGCGCATCAGTACACGAAGAATGGTGTTGACTTGGCAGAATTCGAAGGGGCAGATTCATTGGTATTAATGGCATATAAATGGCAGTAGTTGGGAGAGTTTGTTCTCGTCTTACTTAGCTTTTCTTGTGAAGGGGCAGATGCATTGGTATTAATGCAAATTAATTGAATTGAATTTGAAGTGACTGCCACTTGGCGCATGAGTACGAGTTATCCTTGCCGATAAATGGCAGTAGTGTAGGAATAGTTTGTTCTCGTCTCACTTAGCTTTTTTTGTGGAGATGGACTCTACCGATCGCCCATCTTGGCAAGACGCTTTCCTATTGGTTATCGATCTCCTCGTTCGAAGAAGCTTTGGTGGTGAAGTCCTTCAGAAGACTAAGATGTGCCTAGTGGACTGTCCGTGTTCGTGCACTTCATCGACTGTGTGCCATGATGTTGGTTACTGGAAAAGCCCCAGGGATTGGGTTGATTGCCAACCCACACTCTGTCAAAGCGCCCGTACGTTGATTCGCTCTGACTATGTACGGTGTTCCGTCTATGCACGTTGACGATGAAGTGATTTGCTCTGACGATGCACGGTGTTCCGTGTTCGTGTACTTTATCAGAAGACTGAGATGTGCCGAGTGGACTGTCCGTGTTCGTGCACTTCATCGACTGTGTGCCATGATGTTGGTTACTGGGTCAGAGATCGCCGCGGCCCAGTTTTTGTTATGCTGGCAGAGCCACAGGTTGTCGGGGTCGGACGATGGAGTGATTTGCTCTGACAATGTTACGCCTACGCACGTTGACGATGAAGTGATTGCCAACCCACACTATGTCGAAGCTGTAGCTTTTAGGCTTTTTTCTTGGTAGTAGGATTTTATGTAGTAGTTTAGACTTTCATATGTAAATAAAAGTCAAACTTTTTATAGTTTTGACACGAAGAATGGCCATCCTCCGTGGTTTTAACAATGTAAATATAATTCAAAAATAATTTTATTATAAAAGACAGAGCAGACCAGACGTTATAAAAGACAAAAGTTTCTTACCCAATTACATTGTTGTTTTACAATGTCATTGCTAGGTTGGTAGTGTTACATATTCGCTTGAAAGCAACTTCTTAGCCCATCCCAACCTCATTATTGTAATCTTCTGATGAGTGTCATCGTCATTTCCTCTCGGTATTTCGAAAGGAGTAGTCATCAAGCTCTTCATATAATACGCCGTGTACAAGAGGCCGTTTGGTGCATGTTGTTGTGGGCATCGTGGAGAACAATTCAGCACTGTGCTCTCATACTCCATCTTCGTCGGGCATCTCTCCCTCATCATATCTACTTTCCTCATGACGATAGGCTCTAAGGTCTTCTTCATTAATTTTGCATCCACCTTGCCCTTTTCGTACGTGGTTTGCCTCAAGGAGTTATAGTGTGTCCAGTCGTAGGTGATAAAATTGAATGTGAGTAGCGTATAGTGTTTGATGGATACATGAAACACTACCAAAATTTGTCGATTTAGCGACGACCAGATCCGTCGCCCGTCCGACGGGAATTTCTATTAGCGACCGATCACTGACGGGTCTTGGCCAAAAAAATCCGTCGACAATCAGCTCGTCGCTAATAAAGGTCCGTCGCTACGTAGTCGTCAAGCGACGGAATAGCGATGGCTTTTCGCCTTCATAATACGAAGCATGAGCGACTACTTTCTGATGGACTTTCGTCCATTACAAGTATTAACTACTGAACTGTGTAGACAATAGCGACGTAATGGTCCGTCGGTAAACCGTCGTAATAGCGTATCAGAGTGTATCGTTCCGTCGTTATTCCGTCGCTCACCGTCGATAACAAAGGACGGATTAGCGACGGCAAACTGATGGATTATCCGTCGATCATGCTCTGGAAATGCTTGGCATTTCTAGAACCTTGGCGACGGATAAATCGTCGCTACTCCGTCGCTACACCGTCGACAGAGCGACTGATTAGTGGCTGGTTATCCATCGCCATGGTTCTGGAAATGTCAAGCATTTCTAGAACCTTGTCGACGGATTGTCCGTCGCTACGCCATCGAGAGAGCGACTGATTAGTGGCTGATTATCCGTCGCCTTGGCGACGGATTTTCTGTCGCTCTTCCGTCGAATTATATACCACCAGAACCATGCCGACGGATATTCCGTCGACCACCCGTCGCTACCTGGAAACAGTTTCAAATCTCCAGTTGGCGACGGAAATGCCGTCGAAAATTAGTCGGAAACTGAAAAATCCGTCGCTAACCGGTCACTAGTCCGTCGCTAACTGAGATTTTTTAGAAAAAAAATTGCTGCACTTTCCCTCTTCACAAAAATATGCATAAACCAAACCAATATATAATGCACACCAATTATCCAACAATCACATAGACCAAATATATAATGCACACCAATTATCCAAGAATCACATAGACCAAATATGCACATAAGAATTTAATGCACACCAATTATCCAAGAATCACATAGACCAAACCAAATTAATAGAAAATAGACATCAATTATCCTGAAGAGTAACCTAATATCCGTCGTTATAATCCGATTATAGCACAACTAATCCAAAATTGCCACAAATATTCCAAATTTTCTTAATTACAATATTTTAAGAAGAAGGAGGAGTTCACCAAACCCCAATTACTTTGTGCACGGCCCGCCAGAATCCAACTCTGGACATACGGTTGGGTTCGTATCGGAAAACTGGATCCGTAGACATGTAGTTTGACGACTTTAGAGACCGTTGACTCTGGCACGCTTTTCGGTACAAAGCGGGTCTAACGGCGGACACCGTTTTGGTCCGAAATTACCGTTTTGCCCCTGTGCCCAGAATTGGACTTAAGGACAGGCAATCCTAGCTAATTGGACTATTCTGAGATCAATGATATTGTCTATTTCAGCTTCCGGAGACTGTTGTACGGGTTTTGACTATTGTGGCATATTGAGTGATTTGGATCATCGGTTTCACCAGCACAGGACCACAGGCGAGTACAGTTTATTGTCTGCATTTCGATATTGATCTTTACTATATTTCATTGATTAGTCATTGGTTATGTGATTATTTTCTATTATAAATTGTCGAGTCGGGAATGAGAAGTACCAAGGATGTGTGATCTGACCTTAGACCGTGTAGACCGTGTAGACCGTGTTGCATTTATTTCTTGTAGACCGTGTAGACCGTGTTACATTTATTTCTTGTAGACAGTGTAGACAGTGATTTATTTATTGCAAAGTAGACCGTGTAGACAGTGATTTATTTATTGCATTTAATCTGTGTAGTTCATGATTATTATTCTGTAGACAATGTTTATTTATTGCAATATTTTCTGTAGACCGTGTAACTGTAGACCGTGTAACTGTAGACCGTGTAACTGTAGACCGTGTAACTTTAGACCGTGTAGACCGTGTCGCATAATTGTCCCGAGACCGATCACATATCAAAGGTACTTCTAACGGTGGAAAAGTATATTGGTCTATTTATTACTATTGATTTTTCTTACGGCTTTACTGTTTATTTTCAAACCCATGATTGATGTCTAACCTTTGTCTTATAGTCATTTTCTTTATTTGAAATTGCATTCAGTGGATTGTGCTCGTTCCATTTCTGACTGGAAACCAACATTTTCAGGTTAGCCGTGGATTCATTTAGCTTGGAGAGTGACGGAAATACTTGCAGACAGAGCCTAGAGACTAGCTAGATAGTTGAGTTGTAGTCATTCATTTATTTGTACAAGTTTATATTTTATGCAAATGTAAAACTTGTGATCATTGTAAGTTAAATTAATTCTTGTGAATGAGCATTGGATTATTTTGTGATTTTGATCTCATGGCCGTGACAGCGTTCTACCGCCGACACTGCGGCGTAGGCTGGCTTGGACACGTCTCGTATCCCCTTCCCAAAAAAAAATTTAGAAATAGTTTATTTTTAATTATTTTATTCGAATGGTAAATTTTTTAGATTTCTGTAAATAAATATTGTTTCGTGTACACAATGTTACGTAAAGGACCTACTTTAGAAATTATGATTTTATTAAGTTCATTGAGAAGTTACAGATAGAAATGTTTATAGGTTTATATATATTCGTATATATATATACATATTGGATTATGTATATATGCAGATGTGGGGACATATACGCTTAGTGTATATATATATATATATATATATATATATATATATATATATATATATATATATATATATATATATAGGAAAATATAGGGATATATAATTTGTGTGGATATTTATATATGTGTGTGTATAAATATTAATTGGTGAATATATACATATCTCCATATATACGTATATATATATATATATATATATATATATATATATATATATATATATATATATATATATATATATATATATATATATATATATATATTAAATGTTATAAGAAATAATAGATATAGAGATATGTATATAGATATAAATATCGTATACATATACATATAGGTATATGTATGTGTATATATATAGATATATGAAAATATATATGGATACATATATATTAACTACTTAAATAAAAGAAGAAGAAGAATAAGGAGCCCCAGCAAGCCGATAGTTTAATATTTGGCCAATTCTTAAACAATTGGTCCATAAGGATTAACATAACAGGGATTACACAGGCTCAGCTGTTTGACCCCGGGCCAGCCAAGCCCAGCTGGATCCGAGCCCAATACAAGAATTTGATTAATTCCCCACAGCAATAAACTTTTCCCCCAGCTTAGCTAAACAGTCAAAGCCGGGCCCACATGGGTTCATCCATTCCGTAAGTTATGTTCAGCAGAAACCACACCCGAGCCAACCCGACTGCACACCGCCGCACGTATTAAAATGAGCGAGGGATAGAGAAAGAGGTTTTCACCTAAAACCCTAACACCTACTCACCCTGTGCGCGCCCCTAAACCATGGCCTTAGGCGAGCGCCGCAACCGCGCCCCGCTGGCTGATCACCACCACCGCCGCCGCCGATCTCCGATTGGTCTCCTCGCCCTCCGGTTCGCGCCGAACCAGCGGCCGCTCGATTTCGCCAGGATAGGTACTTCTTCCGAACGAGGAAGAAGGGCATGTCCAGTAGCCTCGTCTTCGCGTCTGCCATAAAATTGTCGCTCGACCAGGGCGTAGAAAATTGTAATCTTCCCAAAGGCGATATGTGGTTTGTTCATAAATTTGGTGGAACATGTATGGGCACAGTTGAAAGGATTTAGGATGTTGCAAATATTGCCTTGGGTGATTCTTTAAAAAGAAAACTGGCAGTCGTTCTGCAAAAGTATCGGACATGATGTATCACCTTGTCCAGAAGGCACAGGCAAGGGATGATACATATATGACAGATCTTGATGATGTTTCCGTCGTCGTAGTAGTTGTCTTCATATGAGCAACCGTCTGTGCTGATGACAGCTTTGGTGAATAGGTACACGCTCAAACTTACAGTACAATACCCCAGCCTCGTCCCAGGTTGCCATCGCACGAGTCTGTGGCTACGGTGCACGCCACCACCTTACATCCATCGAACTTCGTTGCAATCGGGTTGTGAGCCTCCTTCTCGAGCATCGCAGCCTCCGGAGCCGAGGACCTTTTGAATCCCTCCAGGGAGCATCTTCTCAAACCGATGAGTCGCGGCTTTCGGTATCCGAGTCGATGACATCCTCCACCATCGCGTCCTCACCGACCGGAGCAAGTTTTCCATTGATAAGCTCGCCATGAAGGGCAGCTCCGAGGAAGCCAGTTACTACTCATTACGAAGCTTTGGAAGGGAAGAGCTAGCTGCAATAGTAATGAAGCAGGTATTAATACCATCTCTTGCTCTATAGTACAGTACCATGCTTTGCATGGGAGCTCTAGCTTACAAATAAAGCAATGGTGTTATATTAGGAGAAGATCTCATCTTCACGTGGGTTGGATAAAGTTACAGTAAAGAATTGAGAAGACATTAAAGTTTTCTTTATGTGCCACTTTCTTCTATTTTCAAGAATTTTGCTATAGCCCTCCCTTCTCTTTATCTAATATAATTGATCCTTATTGATTAGTACAAAAGTTATAATATTAGAGTTAATGTGTTTTTATAGAAATATATTATGGGGTTAACTAATGGATAGATTGATAAATTTAGTGTGATAATATATTGACAAAATATAGTAATTATGATAGGAATAATAATAATAGGTTGGTAATTGTAAATAATGATAAGAAACAAGTGCGACTCAACAGGCAATTTTGTGCACGGTCCGCCGGAATCCAACTTTGGACATACGGTTGGGTTCGTATCGGAAAACCGGATCCGTAGATATGTAGTTTGACGACTTTAGAGACCGTTGACTCTGGCACGCTTTTCGGTGCAAAGCGGGTCCAACGGCGGACATCGTTTTGACCCGAAATTATCGTTTTGCCCCTGTGTCCAGAATTGGAATTAAGGACAGGCAATCCTAGCTAATTTGACTATTCTGAAAATATTGGTAATGTTTATTTCAGCTTTCGGGGACTGTTGTACGAGTTTTGACTATTGTAGCATACTGAGTGGCTCAGATTATCGGTTTCACCAGCACAGGACCACAGGCGAGTACAGTTTATTGTCTGCATTTCGATATTGATTTTCACTATATTTCATTGATTGGTCATTGGTTATGTGATTATTTTTCTATTATAAATTGTTGAGTCGGGAATGAGAAGTACCAAGGATGTGTGATCCGACCGTAGACCTCGTTTACTTTCATGCAGTAGATCTCGTAGACAGTGTTTATTTTCATGCAGTAGATCTCGTAGACAGTGTTTATTTTCATGCAGTAGATCTCGTAGACAGTGTTTATTTTCATGCAGTAGATCTCGTAGACCTCGTTTACTTTTATGCAGTAGATCTCGTAGACCTCGTTTACTTTTTTGCAAGTAGATCTCGTAGACATTGTTTACTTTTCATGCAAGTAGATCTCGTAGACCATGCGGTGTAATATCCCAGACTGATCACATATCAAAGGTACTTCTAACGGTGGAAAGTATATTGGTCTATTTATTACTATTGATTTTTCTTACGGCTTTACTGTTATTTTTAAAACTCATGATTGATGTCTAACCTTTGTTTTATAGTCATTTTCTTTATTGAGATTGCATTCAGTGAATTGTGTTCGTTCCATTCCTGACTGGAAACCAACATTTTCAGGTTAGCCGTGGATTCACTTAGCTTGGGAAGTGACGGGAATACTTGCAGACAAAAGCCTAGAGACTAAATAGATAGTTGAGTTGTAGTCATTCATTTATTTGTACAAGTTTATATTTTTCTACAAATATAAAACTTGTGATCTTTGTAAATTAAATTGATTTTGTGAATGAGTATTATTTGTGATTTTGATCTTCATGGCCGTGACAGCGTTCTACCGCCGACACTGCGGCGTAGGCTGGCTTGGACACGTCTCGTATCCGTTTAAAAAAAAAAGGGTACGGATCGTGACAACGACCGACGAATATACTCCTCCACTAGGTACGGCAGCAAGCCGTCGTAGACACTGCTCGAAAGTCGGCGTAGCTGCTCTGGCAACATGAGATCCAGGAATGTCGTCACAGTCGGAGGCGGTACCAAAGGGGCATCAGGGTTGAAAGAAAGATGACCCACGAAAGAAGGACCGACACCAGCAGTCGATGAACCAGTAGAAGACGGACCGACACCATCAGCAGACGGACCGGCAGCAGCAGACGGAGGCAGAAAGTACGTGGCAAATTGCTCCCGCAAGGACGATACCACCTCGTGCAGCTGCGTAAGCTACGACCTAACATCATCGTCTGCCGGGGCCACGGGAGGAGGCGGTGTCGATGAAAATCTCTGCGTCACCATGTGCAACGGCCCTAGGGAGCCGAGTCCGTACAGGAGCCCTTTCTTAAAGCTGCCGACGGTATCTACGAACAAGTCGTTGCGAGCGGCCAAAGAAGAGGGCATCCGGGCGGGCGTCATTTCACCGACATCCTCGGTATCAGTTAACTGAGCCCGACTAAGGGCCTTGCGATACGCAGCCTACCAAATAAATGTGTTTATATTATAAGATTTACCTAAGTTGTAATCTAAATCCTATGTTTCACTAAATTAAGTATGAATCCTAAGTTTACCTAAGTTATAGTCCGAATACTTTTAATTCTAACATAAATCTCATAAACATAAGTACTTACATCAGTCTCCTTGGCCCTCTCTTCGACGAAGCTCCCGTCCGTCTTTTGTGCTTATGTTGGAACACGTCGTGCATGGTGACCGATTCTGGTGCCCTTTCCTCCTTCACTGCCCATTGGGCCTACATACGAAATTTTCGTAGAACTTAATTAACTCCGTATATTAATAATACCTAATTCGATAGTGAAATGAATTTACGGTATCTCACCAGATCTACAAGCGTCGCTGCGTGGGGCCTTGATCCCTCCGTATGAAGCCCCGCGGCCTGTCGGTTCGCCTTCGCCTTCTCTGATTTCTCCTTGTATGCAGGAGTATCCATCATACCTAAGAGGTCCTCATAATACTCCTGTCGGATCGAATTCGGCCTCGTATGCCCCATTTTCAGGTCATGAATCATATCCCGTATCTTCTTCGAGGCAGCGCTTCTGTAGGTCCTGCAGATCGCGTCCTCGCGATGGGGGGGCCACCAGTACGTCGTCTAACATAGAAATTCAATTATCACGTAATTTAAAAAATGGTTGATTAAAGAGTAACTAATAATTAACCAGAAGATATAGATATATACCCTCAACTCGTCGAGCCAGACGTACTTCACGTTTAGGGGCACCGACGAAAAGTTGAGGTAGGGACCATTGAAGTTAGCCCTGATAATTTTTCCAAGAGTCCTGGCAACATTAAACAAAAAAAACCTATAAAGAAAAAACGACTGGATTATTAACTTGAATAAATGAAAGAAATTTAATAAATTATCTTAAATTTACTTACGAGGTCCCCGCGGGCCATAGCTCTCGTCGGAACTCGCCTCTCGGCCTCTCTGGTGCCGTCGGAGGATCCGCGGGTCCGCGCATGTACTCCCCAGTAACCGGATGGAACCGAGTATGGGGGTACTCCGGGGCCCACTGTACAGTAACTGGGAGATCCACTGGTGGATCCGCTGCTGGTGGTTCCGATAGCGGAACGGATTCGCTAGCAGATCCGGACTCATGCCTCGATGAAGTAGTCGATCGACGGCGGGATGCGTCTGTGCCCGGGGTACTCTCCGGGTCGGGGTCGCTCGAAGGGGTCACATCCCGAGAATTTTGAATGCGACCACGACCACCAGCACCACTACGACCACGACCACCACCACCACCACCACCACCACCACGACCACCACCAGCACCACGGCCACGGCCAGCCATCATGACCTGTAAATAGAACACATAAAATAATTAACAATATAAAAGTGTAAATGAATATAAAATTCTAAATTAAAATATACATACCACTAGTAGGGAGACGAGTGCCGCCGCGACGAAAAAGACTAGGAGTGCCATCTGCAATAAGTAAATAATCGAATGAAAAAAACATGAATTCACGTAATTGCTTTTATGAGGTCAAACTTAATTCACGTAATTGGAAGTGTTTTTAATATATAACAATATTTAACCTAATCATCGTCTTCGTTCTCATCCTCGGCCTCGTCTTCATCATCATCCTCCTCATCCTCATCCTCATCCTTATCCTTATCTTCATCGTCGATTTCATCTGTATCCTCATCCCCATCAAATTCTTCTTCTTCTTCTTCTTCTTCTTCTTCTTCTTCTTCTTCTTCTTCTTCTTCTTCTTCTTCTTCGTCTTCTTCTTCTTCTTCTACATTAATATTTGGGACAAGACGCCTCTTTCTCCCCTGGTTGACAGCTAAGTCTTGTGTATCAACCTCTTCCTCCCCTCTATTTTCTTCAAAAATATCTTCAACATCCATTGTATCTGAGTGTTGTCCAAGTATTAGGACTTTTCGATCTGGTCCTCTTGGTATGCTGGGTCTCCAACGTTGAATGTATTTTTAGATTTAATCTTGCATACTGTCCACCAGTCAAATCGATCTCTACGACGTCTTAGATAGCTTGTATAGTAGACTTGAACAGCCTGATTTGCTATCGCAAATATATCGGACCCTCTATACCTCCTGCGATAATTTATATCGACCAATCCAAATTGTTTATCGATTCTTCAACCGATATTTGGTGTCATATCGAACCACTCACATTTAAACATCACAATATGCATATCATATGGGCCAGTATATTATAAATCTACAATATCCCGAAGCACTCCATAATAGTTAAAGTCTGGCTCGTCGTCATAGATGGTGCCTCTTATGCAAACACCGAAATCCTTGGTACTGATGTCGTCATTGATAAAGTCGACATTTATAGCATTCTGAGTTGACTTAAACCTGAAGCCATTAACGACATAGCCTGGCCAAGTCTTTATTTGCTTCTTCGGTCCCAATGCCAGATAACGAACACTCTCATGAGTGAGTGTTGTTTCAGGCAATAAAACCTGTAAACAAATATTTATAATTTAAATATTTTAGATTATATATTTATAATCTCAATTATAATCACAGTTACTTACGTATTTGCGAAACCATGACGGAAATGTACAATCAACCTCTCTTTGAAGTCCCTCATCGGTAATATCGGGTGTCCTCATTTTGACTTCATCTCTAAATACACTATTAGAGAAAATAAGAATATATAAGTGTAGTCACTTACTTCATCAAATTCGAGATTATAACGAGTGGAAGTGTACTGACTTACTTCTCCAAATCTCTCACTTCTTGTATGTCACAGTTTAACAAGACATATCGGTGAGCGGGATCATACTCGTCGTCTGTCAACCACCGTCTTTTACTAGCCCCAACAGGCTTGCCCCTTACATTGAATATTCCTCCATCCTCAACGTCCTCGTCATTCCTTTGAGGTCTATTTCGATTTGTCTTAACATGAGTATCGAAATAAATGGAGCAGAAGTTTGACACCTCTTCGATAAGATATGCTTCGTATATCGAAGCCTCTATATGAGCCTTGTTGCCAACTTTCTTCTTTAGATGGTGTAGGTATCTAGAGAGACAAATTATCTTGAGAATTAAGAATTTTTTTTAAAACCCACTGAAATTCAACTTAAATTATATCAATTTTTATGTACCTTTCAAATGGGTACATCCATCGATAATGAACAGATGCACTGACACGGGCTTCGTATGCTAGATGAATCGGTAGATGCTCCATGCTGTCGAAGAAGCCAGGAGGAAATATTTTCTCCAACTTGTAAATTGTTAAGATAATCTTCTCCTCAAGTTCAACCATGTGTTGCACAGTCAACTTTGTTGAACAAATATCTCTAAAGAATATTGATAGTTCGGCCAACGGAACCCATACAGCAGAAGGCAACAACTCTTTCAAAGCAATGGGTAGTAATCTTTCCATAAATACGTGGCAATCATGACTCTTCATTCCCGTTAGCTTGCGTTCATTGAGATCAACGCATCTAGACAAATTCGACACATAGCCGTCGGGAAATCTTAAAGTAGATACCCACTTGCAGATTATTAATCTATCTTCCTTGCTCAATGTGTATTGTGCTATCGGCTTACTTAATTGTCCAGCAGCTCCCCTTTGTATCAAGTTCAGATAAGGACGCTTGCATATCTCGACAATGTCTTATCTTACTTTTGGATTGTCCTTCGTCTTTCCTTTAATGTCCATGACGGTATTGAAGACATTATCGAACACATTCTTTTCGATATGCATAACATCAAGATTATGCCTTATAAGATTATCTTTCCAATAAGGCAAGTCCCAGAAGATACTCCGTTTGGTCCAGTTATGGGTTTGTCCGAACCCATCGACACGATTGTTCGATGGATCTTCCATTACAGTGGGCAAGTCCTTTACATCTTTCCAAATATCGTATCCCGACAATCTGGCAGACGGATGAGAAAATTCTTGTTTTTCAGCTCTGAACGCGTCCTTGTTCTTTCTCCAAGAATGACTCGCGGACAGAAATTGACGATGACAATGAAAGAAAGAAGTTTTTCCTCCATGCTTAAGGCGGAATGCCTTACTATTTTACATACATATCGGACAAGACAGGGTGCCGTGAGTACTCCATCCCGACAGCATACCGTATGTGGGAAAATTATTGATTGTCTACAACAGTGAAGCTCTCATCTGAAAGTTCTGTTTCCTGGAAATATCATAGGTCGTGACGTCGATCTCCCACAGCTGTTTCAGCTCATCCACCAACGGCTGTAAATATATATTGATATTTTTCGTCTGAATTTTGGGACCCGGTATGATAGCTGTCAAGAACATATAAGGAGTCTTCATGCACATCCATGGTGGCAGATTGTAAGGGGTCAGAATGACCGGCCAGCAGGAGTATTGAGATCCCGACTGCCCGAAAGGGGCGAAGCCATCAGAACATAGCCCTATGCGTACATTTTTAGGCTCTGCAGCAAAATCTGGATGGTGAAAATCGAAATATTTCCAAGCCTCTCCATCCGAAGGATGTGACAATTCTCCATCGTCCTTTGTGCGTTCTTCGTTGTGCCACGTCATGTGTTCAGCTGTATTTTGAGACATATACATCCTCTGCAAGCGCTTCGTGATCGACAAGTAATGCATATACATGTAAGGACGTCGTTTTCTAGTTGACTTTCCTTTTCCCCTGACTGGCTTGTAACGATCCGTATTACAGAAGCTGCAACTTTCTACATCCACGTTCTCCTTGTAGTACAACATGCATCCGTTGCGACAACAATCTATCTTGTCGTACCCCAGTCCCAGTTGTCGGACCATCATCTTCGACTTGTAAAAGTTTTTTGGAAGCTCTTTTGATTCCTTCGGTAACACCTCCTTCATTAGTTGTGTAATCCGATCATAGCAAGTTTGTGGCAAGTTAAAATTGGACTTTATGTTCAACAACCGCATCGTCACTGACAGTACGAAATGTGGCTCACAACCAGGATATAAAGAAGTTTCAGCATCCTGAAACATATCATAGAACTCCTTCGCCTCGGGATTAGGATCCCCCGGATCAAAATTAGGCCCTGCCGCGTCGTACACCATATCTCGTGCAAGGTTCTGCACGTCTCCATAATCAACAGAGCATTCGTCGTCATCGACGACAAAATTCGCTACAGCATTATCATCAAAAGCATAAGTAGCAGCATTCGTAACCTGTCTTTTCGCATATAGTTCACCTTGCGATGACCACAGGCCGTAATCACGTACGAAACCTTTACGGGTCAAATGATCTCTTACACTCACCACTTCTTCGTAACATCTATTGCGACAATTACGACATGGACACTTGATTTTGTTACCGTCCATAAACTGAGCTTTGCTCATGGCATACTTAAGAAACACTTCCACGCCTGCCTGAAAATTGTCACTCACATCTATTCTGCTCTCGTGTTGTCGTTTGTACATCCATGTACGATCAACAAAATAACGATCCATCACAGATTGGATGTAAAAATCTGTATAGTAAGACAAACTAAACAGAATTAGTATATAATCATGTAACTGGTGGATCCGCTGGTATTCTAGCTCGAGAAGAGAAAAATCTAAGTACAGTTGTTACTAATAGTTCGATACCG
Organism: Iris pallida; assembly: GCA_029216955.1. Taxonomy (NCBI): domain Eukaryota; kingdom Viridiplantae; phylum Streptophyta; class Magnoliopsida; order Asparagales; family Iridaceae; genus Iris; species Iris pallida. Next base: position 1,779,207 of record JANAVB010009593.1, read on the forward strand.
ATAGTTCGATACCGATACCGATAGTTCGATACCGATACCGATAGTACGATACCGATACTGATAGTTCGATACCGATAGTGCGATACCGATACCGATAGTGCGATACCGATAGTGTGATACCGATACCGATAGTCCGATAGTCTGATAGTCCGCTAGCGATAGCGATAGTTCGATACCGATACCGATAGTCCGATAGTTCGATACCGATACCGATACCGATAGTCCGATATCGATTCTTCGGTAGTCCACTAAGTCGAAATGATTCCTCTTAAGCATCGAGCATGTTATACACGGTTCAACTTGACGAGTCAGTAAATATTTTTGTGGTGTTGTATGCTTGCAGCTGCAAATCAAGTTTTAGAGTCATTATAGGTCAATTAATCAAACTGAGTCAATCTATCTATTTCTAAATTGCAAGAGTCCACTTCTAGTATATGGGAGCTATATCCTAAATATCTAGGATAAAATTAACTTGGTTAGGATACTAGAGTGTCCTTACTATCTAGCAAGCACTACCTTAGTCTAGTTACACTAGCATTAATTACCTATAATTCCTACCATGTCTACACTCACACATTACACCCCAAGCCGTCCTGCATGCTAATAGGCATGGTAGGCCTGCCTTCATTCCTCACTCTCTAAAGCACACATACACATATATATGTATATCACAGTTAGATGTATAGATATATACATCTATATAGAAGCACACAACTGATACACTCTAAGGGTCGGTTTTCCAGGAAAAACTTCACTTATTCAGTGACTTATGTAGATGAAGAACTCGTACTGTCCTTGACACAGTGAACATATACACCATGAACCCAAACTCCATATTCACATTTACTAATCCAAACACCACCAAACTAATAGATAACACCCAATATGGATAACACATTATTTAGCCAATATATAAACTCAGATAAATTTGAGAAGCAAAGCCCCCCGCCGCCCTCGACCAAAGCCCGCCGCTCCAAGCCCGCCGCCCAGCCCCCGACGCCCCTGCCCCAAGCCCGCCGCCCAGCCCCCGACGCCCCTGCCCCAAGCCAGCCGCCCAGCCCCAAACGCCCCCGCCCCAAGCCCGCCGCCCAGTCCCCGACGCCCCCGCCCCAAGCCCGCCGCCCCGCTGCCCCTACTACACCGTGAAAGAGAGAGAGAGAGAGAGAGAGAGAGAGAGAGAGAGAGGATTACCTTCGGGAGAGAGAGAGGAGAGGACGTCGACGCCGATCACCGAAGCCGCGGGAGAGAGAGAGAGATGAGAGAGAGTAAATTTGGGGGGAATACGAAAAGTTTCCCCCGCCATTTCAATTTAAGTCTGGGACTTATATTTAGCGACGGACTAGCGACGGATTATAATCCGTCGCCCTTTAGTCGCTATTTTTGATACTTGTCGACTGAATATCCGTCGCTACGTAGTCGAAGAAATGTTCCGCCAATTCTCCACACAATTCCCGCCAAATAATCGACTGCGTAGCGACGACTGACTATCCGTCGCTATATCTCCGACAGCCTAGCGACGGATGTGCGACCTTTCCTCCCCCTAAAAATAAAATAAAAAATGTAACGGCTTGTCGTCGGTAATCCGTCGACAAGCTGCCACAAAGCCGTCGCGAACGCCGACGAAAAATTTCCGTCGCTAATTTTCGGTCGCTAATTTACTGTATTTTGGTAGTGAAAGAGTGGGATGAATAGCAACTCTATGTTGTCTTATAAACCCATAACGAAGTCTTCTACATCTGTTTTGAAAGTGTCAAGGGCGCCGGCTTTTGCTTCTGGTTCAATGGCATGTTCAACGATGTTCTGTTTCCCAAAAACAAAATACAATATCATGAGTATTTTTATGTCATTTTTCATCGGTGTACACATGAATATGAATTTTTTTCTGTTTGGACTCTTACCAATGTGTGGGGCATCAAGAATGCAGACCACTTATGTTGCACGTCCTTTGAACTTGACTGAGCATACCTTCTTGCACAGCCTTGAATTTCTCTCAGCTTCCTTATTATTAGATTGAGTATGCCAGCCTCCATGTCTTCATAGTTGAGTATGTCTTGCATGTCTATTGCCGACAGCTGGATTGCAACTTCATTTTCACCCTCTTTCGGCAAACTCAAGTATACAATATCACTGCACATAAATTTAGTTTAGATTAAATTAATAGAGATTCTCAGGACATAATTGTGAAAAACGTCTAGAAAGAAAAAGAAAAAAAGGGTCATTCGCCGTCCAACAGACACGGAGAATGATAATTCGCCATACAACTGACATGGAGAATGGTAATTCGCCGTCCAACTGACACGGAGAATGATCATTCTCCGGACAACTGTCACGGAGAATGGTTGTTCTCCGTTATGAGTTGGACGGAGATTGGTCGAGTTCCGAATACATACTTTGGACTCATCTTTCTGGGGATTACGATGTCGATATAATGCTTCTTCAGATCTTCATCCTTATCCATCCAAAGTACGAGTTTATCGCATTCCCTTAGTATGACACCCTTCCTCTTTACTTCAGCCATTTTGGCGTCTTCTACGGATTTCGGAGCAGCATTCATCTTTCGCTTTTTATTAGCCTCTCTAACTGTATTCTTTTCCAAGGGAGTAACATCTTCATCGGCTAATGCCGCTGATGGTTTTCTGGACCTCTTTCTCCCCGATCCTTCTCTTCTTTTGACTTCTTTTGGAGCAGCAAGTTCAGCAGCTGCTTGAGTCTCCTAATGCTGCAATGCTACAAAAATGGCTTCGAGATCAGCAATTTTCACATCCTTTTCAATGGCTTCAATATTCAACGATTCATCTTTATTTTGAAGCTCCATTTTCTCATTAGCGAGCCTTTTATTTGTTTCTCTGAGCTGCTCGGTTATTTGCACTGAAATAAAACAAACAACAATGAAATGTATGATGTGAATCTAACACGGAGAATGACCATTCTCCGTGACCTTAACATGGAGAATGACCGTTCTCCTTCCATCCAAACACGGAGAGTGGCCATTCTCCTGCATTCTAAAACGGGGAATGTCCATTCTCCGTCTTATTAACACGGAGAATGGCCATTCTCCTTCCATTTAACACAGAATGTCCATTCTTCGTGATATTACCACGAAGAATGGCCATTCTTCGTGGTAATGAAACGGAGAATAGACATTCTGTGCTATTTTAACACAGAGAATTACAAATCAGAACTTTGAAAAAAATTACCTTGTGTAGGTAGCTCTTTAACCTTTTCGCTAAGCTTTTCATTCTCAGCAAGAATCTCAGATTTCTCTCTTCGCAAGGAGTCCAATTCCTGCGCCAACATCTCCATCGAGGTGTTCCTTTGAATTTGTTGGGCTCCTTCTTCCTCTAGCTCTTTAAGCTTCTTATGGAGATTCTCGTTATCAGCAAGAATCTCAGATTTCTCTCTTCGCAAGGAGTCTAATTCCCGCGCCAACATCTCCATCGAGGTGTTCCTTTGAATTTGTTGGGCTCCTTGTTCCTCTGGCTCTTTAAGCTTCTTATGGAGATTCTCGTTCTCAGCAAGAATCTCAGATTTTTCTCTTCGTAACTCCTCCAATTCATGTACCGAGCCCTCCATCACAACGTTGACTGGACGTTGTTGGGCTTCTTGTGCCTCTAGCTCTCTAAGCTTTTCATTGAGTTTTTCATTCTCAAGAAGAACCTGAGAATGCTGTCTTCTTAACTCCTCCAATTCATGCACCGACCCCTCCATCACGGTGTTCATTCCAAGTTATTGGGGTCTCTCTTGTTCAGCATCCTTATCCCCACCAGTTTGGTGGTGTCCCTCTCCCTCAAATGCATGTTCTTCTCGTATTTCTACGTCCTCTTCTAGGTGGCCTTCCTCTTTCCGGCAGCTATAACCAAATCTTTGAATATCTGTTTCGATCTAAATTTAATGTGATATTCACGTTTGAGGAAGATCGAGATTTTGTACCCATTCCATATGTAAAATTTCGGGTATTCATGTATTGGTGCGGACTTCCTTTCCACAAGCGTACTATTTTTTCGCAAAGCAATAGAGAAAGTATATTGTGCAACCTTCCATTTTGGAGTATGCATCGAAGTAATCCCCCTTAGTTTTACTTGTAGTCCTCTTGATGCTCTCCATGACATACTCCAAGATTAACCTTGGCCAGCGTATTCTGTTGATAACTTCTATGATGTCTACCAAGGCCAAGAATCTGTACGGCAAATTTGAACCGCCGGACATTGTGAAGAATACTGTTTGGCGCAAGTGGAAGATTATTAGCTTGGCCAAATCATCTGGATTAACAGCTTTACCTCCGCCATGAAGTCGTTGTAATAATTCAAAAAACTTCTCTCTTACTTCCTTATTCGTGACTTTTGAGTGTTTGCCCTTAGAATTAGCAAGCAATCTTGTGAAGTTATCTATATACAGGCTCAACGATGCTGGTGGTGTGGGCTACTGTTGTTTTTCCATTATCAGTCTTCTGTAATTAGCATCATTCTCACTATCATCCTTCAGCGGAAGACAGAAAATGGCTGCCATATCACCCACTCTCGGCGCTATTTTAACAGTAGTGCTCAGTTGAAAGTATCCGATACCAGATTTTCTTCCACATAAGTTCCTATCAAATTCTCAAGACCTTCTGAAACCATGGCCAATTCTTGAGTGCGAAGTTTATTTTTGTAGAATACCTCGACAAAATTGTTGAAACAGGTATTCTTCAAAGAATCGATAACTGGCTCGGGCAAACAGCCGCCATCTTCTTTGATATCATCCATAAGAGTTTGCATCGTCTTGAAAGAAGAACGAAAAACTTTTGAATCTTTATTCTGACAGTTTTTTCCCTACAAAAAGACAAAAAATTAGATTTCTGTCAACTATTCTCCGTCAATCTAACACGGAGAATGGCCATTCCCCATGACTTTAACATGGATAATGGTCATTCTCCGTGATATTTTCATAGGAGAATGAACATTATTCGTGATATTTGCACGGAGAATGGTTATTCTCCTACATTTTAACAAAAGATGGTCATTCTCCGTGATATTTGCACGGAGAATGACCATTCTCTTACATTTTAACACGGAGATGGACATTCTTCGTGGTTTTAACACGGAGAATGGCAGTTCCCCTTCATTTTAACACGGGAATGGCCATTCTCCGTCAAGTCAACACGGAGAATGGAATTAATCCTTCAATCTAACAAGGAGAATGGTCATTCTCCGTGATATTATCACGAAGAATGGTCCATTCTCCGTCAATATAAACTTGCAGAATGGCCATTCCCCAGGACTTTAATACGGATAATGGTCATTCTTCGGGATATTTGCACGAAGAATGAACCTTCTCCGTGATATTTGCACAGAGAATGACCATTCTCCTACATTTTAACACTTATAGTTATACCTTCTTTTTGCCCTTCTTTTTGCCCTCCTTCTTGATTACTAGCCTCTGGCTCATGTGCAACCTTCTTAAATCTCTTCACAACAGCTCTCTCTCTTCTTGCATATCTACATCTTCTCCCTCTTCTCTAACTGGGATTACATTTGATGCTGATGTTTGCGACATGGTGTGAAGATTGCGTATGGAGAGTCACTAACAAGTTTTTGAAATAGGGCTTGAAGATTTTAGAGGATGAAACCTAGATACGAAAACGAGCAACGTATGGAAGAAGAGGAATAATAGAAACTTTTTGGTTTTGAAGAGTAGGTTTCGTGATTGTTTTGAAAAAATTAGAAGGGTAATAAGGTCATGCCGCACCCTTTTATATATTTTTAGCTAATTCTGGGCACGCGATGAAATGTTATTTTGAGGTGGATTTTTTCATAAAACTTTTGCGGTTTTTGGGCATTTTATAAATTTTCTCTTGTCAATAACTTGAGAATTTTTTTCGATACATAGAGTCAGAGGCATAAATTACTTTAGCACGAAGAGAGGGTATACCCATATGGTCAGAGGCACAGGTTAGAATATTTTAGGATTATATGGCAGCAAGATTATGAAACAAATGAACATTTTGATATCATTTTTATCCCACATTTTAAGAACATTATAACTCAACAAAACAAATGAACATAATACATTAGATAAAAGAAAAAAAATTATCGTCTTCCATATTCAATCATTTCAGTTTGGACTCCTTTCTCCTTAATTATATTATATACGCAACTTGGATAGTACTTCATTGTGCTCTGAAGTTGTAATCCATTCAGCAGCTTTGCGTCTTTCCATTCCCGCATCAAACTGCATACAACAAACATAACATCAAAAATACTGCTCTAAAAAGTGTAAGTTTTTGACAACATATTTTCAGACTTATATTGAGAAAACGGGAGTCCAAACTACATCCGTCTTTCATGAATACAATTACAAAAATCCCACAATCAAATAAATTGCCTTGGCGGGGAACATAAGGACGATGTTTTATGGCAAAAGTAGAAAAGTTGAACCTAGCATCTCTCAACTTCAAAATCTCTTCTTCGAGAAGATCCAAATTTGAAAGCTACAATTACCAGAATACAATATGTATTAGTATACCGCGGATCTTGTACGCAATTCAAAAAAATTGATGAATATGAGTTTACTACTTCTTTTATGACTGATTTGTTTTGAATCGGATCATCTGTAGATGCATGTGTGTCCTAAATTTCAACAGTCCTTGTTTTAACCATAACTCTTGCAAGAGTATAGTGTCGAGACAAAAGAATGTGTATGTATATCTGAATCAGGATTAATTAGGTAAAACAAATTAGTAAATTTTTAGAAAATTAGAATTAATATTTAAACAAAAATACATTAATACCTCGTTACAAATGCTTAAGGATCCCATATAATCTTGAAAATATTTGTACTTCTTCCATATTTCATGAAGCTATTTGTCAGATGGAGGTAACATTGCTCTCTGCATACACATCAATTAATACGTTACGAAGGACAAACAAATGAGAAAATTGTTAATGCATAATCATTGAAGAATAAAATGCTCACACACCGTTAACCTTATTGGTAAATACCATACATTAGCTTTATTGAAAGTTCTTTTCCGTTCCTCTACGGTGTGAAGAGCAGAGACAAGGGTTAAAATATGAATATCTCATTAAAAATATCAGCAATGGAATCGAAGTAAACATAGATGGCATCTAAGAAGAAATATACTATCTATACATATCCCATCCTTAATTCTCGTTTCTAGAGCTAAGGACTTCATCTCATCCCGTGACACATAGGTTTTGTTGCAAGATGATATTATTTCACTAAGAAAAGAAATGATAAATTAGGAGAAAAAACTGTTGGAATTAAATCAAAACTCATATTACTTACTCGTCAGGTCTATTATCCGCAAAAATATAGTCGTAATAACTCGAAAAAATACTAATACACTTGCTAGGCTTCGAGGTTGAAGTTTTTGTTGAACTTTTCAAAGGTGTGACCGGATCTAAATTTTCACGCATTCTTTTCGAAGAACTGCTAAAGTCAGTTTCTTCTGTAGGACACAATGCGAGAATTCGATCCATTGCTTTATTATGATTCTTTAGCAGCATGTCCAACTCATCGGAAGATTCAACGGAAACCTCCTCCACATTATTAAATACTCCAGGTGAAGATGCCTTCTTCAAAGCTGAAGATTCTTCCATCTTCCAAACATCGAGATATATTCATTTGTTCAATTTCGATTGAACCAAGCTTAGAATTGATCGAAACAAGTTGAGCTGAAATCATCGACAGTTGTTCTTCAAATCTGCGCATCATACGCGGAATGAAGGTTTCATTTGGAGCTGGCAACCACTCTTCTACGTCTTCTACATGTCCCATACGAGTAGACATCTTTCTCTAGTAATACAAAATAAAATAAGAAAACTATTCTATGTATTTTAGAATAAATAATAGTTGAAACAAGAAAACTATTGTATATATAGCAAGAGAAAAGAATAAAAAGTGAGAAAGATGGAAAGACAAATAAATTTCTAGACTAGCAAAGAATCTACTAGCCGTTTGAAGGGTTATCATAAAAAAATTTGAGGAGGGCTCGAGGAAGATTCTACTAGCCGTTTGAAAAGTACAAAGGTTATCATGATTAACAATTTGAAGAACTCTATAAGAGTTTAATTCCGCTTGTACTCCTCGTTGTTCGAGGAGGGCTCGACTAAGTCCGTCGCGAACCAGAGCTACTTCTTCTTTCCTTCTTCATCTCCGTTTCTCCTTCCACCACCTCCACCATGGCTTATAGCTTTATAACCAAAATATTAAATTGTTAGATGAAACAAAAAAATAAATTGCAAAAAGATTACTAAATCAAAATCAAACAGAACACATATTCATAAAAAACATAAGATTAAAGATGAAAATGTTACAGAAGCAACACCATAATTTTACAACAACTAAGCAGACTCTGCTAAGCAATAACTAAAATTAGGGATTGTATCCTCCTTTGATTTAATTTACACAAAGAAGAGATTTGAGAGAACGACACTACAAGAATAAGGGCTTTTCTTGACGGTGATTCCCCGTCAAGAAATGGTTATCTTGACGGTTGCAGATCCGTCAACTAGGTCGGAGTCAAGAAAAGTCCTCCCTTTTCTTGACGGTCCCTGACAAGACTTTTTTTGACGGTTTTTTGCCATCATTTTATGTAGTTTTCTTGACTGTTTTTAGCTGTCAAGATAGCTCTTTTTAGGAACCGTCAACATAGGCAAAAACTTTTCTTGACTACGGCCTAGTTGACGGTCTTTAGCCGTCAATAAAAGCATTTGTTTTGATGGACAAAACCCGTCATAAAAAGCAGTAATTCACAGATATATTGTGCATCATGATATGAATTAAAGTTGACGTATGACAACCGTCAAGAGAAGCTATCCAGAGTACCATCAAGATAAGTATGCCAAAATTCCGTCAAGAATTATATAATATTAATCAACCACACATTATATCAATCCAGAAGCTGCACACGTCAAATTACTATAAAACCCAAATTTTATATTAACAAACTGTATTATTCATACAAGAAAAACTGAAATAGTTGTCCCACCACATGTATTCTTCACTTGTCCAACCACGACATAATCCAACCATAAATTACACATTCCACATCTGTTGTTTCCATACAACTTAATTACATCCAAACCACAAACAACCATCACTTGTCACAGCTACGAAACAAAATCCACTAAAACTACAAAATAAAACCAAGAAAGTAGAAAACCATTTCGGAGCACATCCCTCCATATCCATAGCTCCTACTCACAGCATGCATATCAACCCTTCATTTTTCATCAAGTTCCTGAGAGAACAAGAACACAAAATATCAACTTACTATTACAGGATTATCAATACAACTCGAGACAATTTGAATCACTCGAGAAGAACTGTAAGACTAGCCATATTGAAACTATAATTCACAAACATGTATAAATCATGTAAAGAATCTGAAGGCTAGCTAAATTGTTAATCATGTAAAGTTTCTCACTATAATTGAAACTATATATAATTCAAAACTGTAACAGAAAGATGCGATACTGAAACAACCAAGTATTGGTTCTCCTTTGACTAAACAGCACAGAAACATCTGATCAATGTCACCCATGTTGCACAGGAAACTGGTGTCCCTATCGTGTCCGTGCCCGTACCCGTAACCGTATTCGTGCAACATGTGTGACTACATTGTACCTATTTGAGAATCTACATACATTATACACTAATGTTACAACTTGTGAATACTTAAGCAAGGAAATTTGTCAGGTTTCTTTATCATGTCAATCTTAGATGAACCACCCTTAAATTATTATTCACAAATTTCACACAATATATCTCAATTCCACAAAACCATTGAGAGTCAAGAGGGAGAAGTTTGCCTTTATAACAATCACTCGAAGTGTTTCAGACTCAAGATCCCACATTTTTGTTGGACACCTCATAACTCTCCAAAAACTTGCCAACATCCAGAGAAGCATATAAGCTTGTTTACAAAATTGATCATTTGACATCAATATTAGTTAATTGTGTATCAGATGACAGAAAGAAAACATCAAAATTGTATAGCAAAAAAATTTACCCATAAAATTCTAAAATAAAGACTAAGGAGGTTATAATATTAGTACTAACCTCATTTATCATTGTTTTGTCCACTAAAAAATGGCTAATTGTTTCTCTAATCGTCAATTCTTGTAGTACTAATATTATAACCTCCTTAGTCTTTATTTTAGAATTTTATGGGTAAATTTTTTTGCTATACAATTTTGATGCATGGTTTAAAATATCGGCCGATACCGATTCGATACGGCCGATACCGATACGGTTTGGCATGTCCCGATCTAATGAGGTTAGTATCATGGTTTAAAGAGGTTATAATATTAGTACTACCGATATCGTCGATACCAATACTCATAAGAATAGTCTGATACCGAGTCTGATTCCGATATCATGAACTATAGTTTCCAGATCATTGCAATTTAGAAATACAGCTTAAACTCGTTAAACTATAGACTCATTAAACAAAATAGCTAGTAGGCAAACAAATGAAAATAGAGTGCCATCATAAAACTCCATAATGAAAACATTTCTTCGAAATTGGTAAACTATAGATTCATTGTAGATAGTCTCAAATTACCTGCGACAATTTGTTAGTTAAGGAACTGTGAAACATGTTCCATCCACTCTGTACGAACTTTATTAATTTCTTTAAAATTGTAGTCTTCCTTTTGATTGTACTGTTTGTAAATAGGAAGAAAAATTGAAACTATTACTGTCATACTGTCATGATATATATATATATATATATATATATATATATATATATATATATATATATATATATAAAAATATATATATATATATATATAAATATATATATATATATATTCTAAATATACATGTTGATTTAGAAAAACATCACCTTTGGATTAAGTAAGTTCGATCAGATGCGATCTTCTTCATAAATCTCATCACATAGTACCCACATTCCACAGAGCCGGCTTGTTGTGGCGCCTAATCATAGAAAATTAAGCAAAGTCCTTACAAACTTGTATTTATTTTTCATTTACATTTACATGAGAGAAATATATTGCACCTTAATTGTTATCCAGTTCAATTTAAACTTTTTGACTTGCTTTTCCATTTGAGCATGAAACATCCGAAGTCCACTATAAGCAAATTAAAGTGGATAATATTAATAGTCATTACTGAATCATCTAATTAGTACATTAACTGTAGTTGTGAAATTTCTTAAAAATGGTACAAATATTGATCCATACCTTGTTACAATGTACTGAAGATCGTCTTGGACGTAACTCCTCAAAGAGTCCAAATAATATGCTTTCATTAGTGACAGGTCAATGACAACCAAAACCCAATGAAAATTGTAACACCATATACACCCAGATATATACAAGTTATCGAGTTAGTGAGAAATTGAAGAAGAAAAATAAGTAAGAAATTGTATTACCTAGGGTTGTATGGCAAGAAAACAAGTCGACTTTCTTTTCGAGATATCAAACTGTTACAAATATGTTGTGCCCTTGCATCCCGCGTTCCAAGAACGTCTTTCAAACCAGATGCGGAGACTATTCTTGGATTAATGAAGCAATCATCCTCGACAAGGTTTACCTCCTTCAAATGAATGTACAACAACCTATATATGTACTTTGCAGATTATTTAGATCAACTTATTAATGTAATAACAAAAATTTGAAAAGCAAAGTATTTAATTACCTTATGTATATTTGGACACAATTAGATGATAGGGCACGCATTTTAATGAAATTTTTGAAATCTTCCTCGAACAGAATTGCAACGGTTGCGGTATTAAATAATTCGCCAGGAAGTGGTACCGAAATTACAGTTTTTTCAACGATCAAGCGTTGTACCAGTTTAGCAAAGCAGTCCATTCTGGGAGGATTTTTGAATGAACTTAGAATTCTAGTGGAAGCCCTTGTTGGAGTTTTATCTTTAGTTGGCGTGTTCCTTTGCTCACTGGGAGCTTCCTTGTCCACCTTGGATGCCTAAAATACAACACATTTTCAGAGTAAAAATGTAGAAGGCTTAAATAATATGATATTTATACAAGAAACTTCTAAATAAATATTGACTACCTCTCTAATTAGAGTACCATGAAGAACTAAATCGGTTGGCCAAAGTATGTGATATCCAATAGCATCCTTAATATTAGTTATAGGGATATCTTCAGGTGGAATAGGAAGCAACGCATCCTCGTCCAATACCAATTCGATGGACACAATAACATTGGGGGACTTGTATTCCATAATGGTTCCTTTGGCAACAATATTGTCGATGGAACCCACAGCCAATTGGCAAGCTTCTACCTTTTTAAAAGAAAGCATATAGAAAATTGTATGTCCCTTTATTACTTCCATTTTACTAGGATTTCAAGAATAAAGAAACTGGCATGTAGTACCTTTGTTTTACTCTTCGGGCTAGGTTTTGTTGCAACTACATCCATATCTTGATCAGTTTGGATAGGAGATTTTTCACTTACAACCTTTTCAGAAAAGTAGATACTGGTATCAGAAAAGTAGATACTGATTCAAGTAGGTACAAAAAAGTCCAATTTTCCAGAAAAGTCCAACTTTCCAGAAAAGTTCAAGTAAAAAAAATGCAAGTAGATAGTGTGCTCAAGTAGATAGTGTTTAGAAAAGTTCAAGCAGACAGAGAAGTCCAACTTTCTAGAAATAAACAAATAGAAAGAAAGTTGAAGTCATAGTTCGCGGTATCGGCCGATACCGATCCGATACTGTCGATACCGATACGGTTTGGTATGTCCCGATACGATACCGACCGATACCCGATATTGACCGATACCGTCGATCCTAATACTCATAGGAATGGTCCGATACTGATTCTGATACCGATATTTTGAACCTTGGTGAAGTAGATAGTGTGTGTCTACTTTACACTAAAATTGAAAGAGGGGATGAAATAAACCTGATTCATCATCCTTGTCCTCTGCGAACCGTCGGAGGCATAACTCGGTGCATTAACGGTAGGGACTGGAGGAATTGGAAAGTTGGAACCGGTATCGGATAATGGCGTAGCACAGAGACCTTGTGAAAGTAAGTTGTTTATCATCTTATTTTTTTCTCTCAATCTCATCAAGCAACTTCTTTTTCTCCTCCTCCCAGGAAGTCCGAGTTTTAGGAGTGTTGAAAAAAGATCTTGGGGTGACATATTTCCCCATTGCCGTAACACGACCACCGTGCTCTAGCCTTTCCATTGCATATCCTAAAGTATCTATGTTTTGAGGAATCAACAACTGTCCAGAACTTATTTTCTTTTTCACTTCATCCTATAAAAAGAATGAATTTACGTTAGCATCTTAATATGAAGTTGTGCAAGAAGAATGAAAATGAAATACAATTAAGACTTGCTTACAATTTTATCCACCATTGCTTGTGTGACTGGATCATAAACTATCGATGGATCATCACCTTCATTAGCATCTTCATTATCAACCCCTACTATTCTTCTTGTTGAACTTGTGCCTACATCCCGCTTTTGCTTCTTCCGAGCTAGCTTCCAAAATAGACAGCGGTCTACTTGGTCCTCAGAATATGTACCATCTTTCTTCTGTTTTTTAGAAAAAGTCATTATATAAAACTCATAATACTGACTTAAAATTCAAAATGAGATATATAAAACTCAAATACTGACTTCAAATTCAAAATGAGATCACTTACAATTTCTTCTCTTAAACCGGCATAGCCTTTTCGGCTTAGCCTATGGTTATATACATGCTTCATTCTTCGACTTTGTTGCACTTTGCGCCGGGACTGAAATGATAATGTAATTTGCTTACAGTAAGTAAGAATTTATGAAGTTGCAAAGTTAAAACATAATTAACACTACGATACCTGAAAGTCGTTAGAAAGACGAGTTGCCACAAACCTGGACCATTCACTTTGATTAATAAAATCATAGTTTGGAGGGGAATTTCGAAGAACTGTAAGTTTATCCATATTTGCAAGAACATAAGCTGTCAATGTATGCCGGAATGATTTTGATGCAACACCCATTGTTTGCATTAAATTTTTTTTAGCTCTTGGATCAAGGAGAAAAGATTACTGCATATGAAGATTACTACAGTTTAGAACCATAAGTAGTAATAAATGAACTCAAAATAATTTTTCTACATAAATAAAAGTTACCTCCACTGACGACCATGCATTGTCTTTAATATTTTGACAAACTTTTTGCCAATCGTCATAAGTAATGGGTATCATAGAACGTACAATAACCCCAATCAAGCTAACACATTCTGCACCAGCCGCCCCAATAGGCTGCCCGGCCTCATTGAATGTGACAATTTTTTTATTCCATCACTTCTTTGCTTGATAGTTTTTTCTATTTTTGTAGGACCTCTTGTTGCTTTTTGTTTTTGTACTTCCTCCACTTGGGGAGGGTTCATCTCTATAACCTGTGACAAAGACAAGCATTTGACAAAAAGCTAACTTGATTAGGAGGATAATGCCTAAGTGGCTCTCTGATTGGCGTCACCACTGGATCATACAAAAACAAAAATATAATATGATGTCTATGTTTGTGTGTCTCCCTCCAAAGAATTCAATTCACAACTTAACCTGTTTCAAACCTAGTTAAAAACCAAACATCCATTTCCTATATATTGTGTCAGAATCCTATATATATGTCTCAGGAACATCACTTACCAGAAAAAAATGATGCATACCTCTTTTGATAGACAACACTTACCAAATAATATATCACATAATATGATGCATACCTCTTTTGATGACCTCTTTTTTTTTATTTTTGGAAGGTGTCATATTAGGCATATGCTTGATGTCTGCAAGGTGGCCGAAAAAGGCTATAAAATAATATGCAAACGTGTTGGATCAAACTATATATGTCAAAGAAATAAGTAGAGGAGATTTTACAATATATGTCTAACAAACTAAGTGGATAGTATCAGTAAAAATAGGCTGAAGTAATCGTATGAGTTCAAAAAACAAAATTCATTAATGTCACATAAGATAAGAAACTTGTGTCCAACATTTACTTATCAACCCAATCCCCTTCACAACCAACTCTTTTATAACAAATATTATCATCATCCCCAGCATCAAATAATATATCAGTATTCATCGATGCATTAGCAAAGGGATGATGTTCCATTGTATTGTCCAGGTCTTCATCATCTTCTTTGTGCATATAGTCTTTTTGACCCATGGACAAAACAACAGACCATTGAGGATCAAGTTGGTCTTTTACATAAAATACTTGCTTGGCCTGTGAAGCTAAAACAAAAGAATCTGATTTGTACCCAACTCGATTAAGGTCCACCAATGTGAAGCCAAGTTCATCAACCTTAACACCCGTACTATCGACCCAGTCGCACTTAAATACTGGAATTTTGAAAGTGTGATAATCAAGCTCCCATATTTCTGTGATAACCCCGCATGTCCCCTATTATAGAATTCTTATCTTTCAAACTTGCAATCTGCATTGTCGTAGCTACAAGACTAACTCCACTATTTTGGGTAACTCGAGCGTTGTCACGACCCTTCGTGTGATAGCGACAACCATTAATAACGTAGCCAGAACACTTAAGCACATGGTGGCTAGGCCCTTGTGCTATCCACTTTACAGTTTGTGAAATGTCTTCCCTTTCATTAAATTGACCGCCAACCTGCAAAGTTTCATATTTATTAAAAGCAAACTTAACATCTAAATAAGTTAGAATATAACTACAATAATATTGCTACAACTTCTACCTTCTCCTGTAACCATTGGAGAAATGTTTGATTGTGTTTGTCCTGCAACCACTTTTTATTTTTTAGATTTAAGGGGATGTTGTGATTGTAACCACTCCATATGCTCACTGTCAAGACATCATAACAAACTTAATCATACAATTTTCTAACAATTTTCATACAATGAATAAATAGAAAATCTATGATAAAGATGCTTACTCAATATAAGGTTGAATTTCATCTGTATTCTCCAAAACATATAAATGGGCTTGTTGCCATTCTTCACGATCAACTGCAACAATGCGACCTCCAGGCAAAGGTTGGCCATCTTTAACGTTTCCCTTCCTTGCAAGTGGATTTCCTACTGCTTCAACATATGATAGATACTCGCAACAAAATTATATTGCTTCTTCTGCAATGTAACATTCTGCAATGCATCCTTCGGAACGGTTATAATTGCGCACATAACCCTTCAAGGGTTTCATGCACCTTTCAAATGGATACATCTATGTCAGAAAAACAGGTCCATATATCCTGACTTGGGCAACAAGATGAAGAGTTAAATGGACCATAATGTCAAAGAAAGACAGTGGAAAATACTTTTCCAACATGCATAATGTGACCACAAAATCATTTTGAATACCATTTAGCTTATTCACATCCACCACTTTCTTGAAAATTGCATTGAAGAAGAAGCAAAATCGAGTAATAGAAACTCTAACCGGCTTAGGCAAAATTGAACGGACTGCCACGGGTAGTAGTTGTTGCATTAGTGCATGACAATCATGGGATTTCAGACCATAAAGTTTCAAATCTTGCATTAAGACAAGATTTCTAATATTAGAAGAGTAACCTTCAGGAACCTTTACGTCTACCAATGTTTGACAAAATATCTTCTTCTCATCCTTCGTCAATCTATAATAAGTACGCGGCAAATATGTTCGTTTCTTTTCAAAATAAGGTTTTAATCCAGTCCTTAGACCCTCGTCCACAAGATTAAGACGAGCATTGACTCCATCCTTTGTCTTTCCAGGAATGTTAAGCAATGTACCATATATGCTCTCACAAATATATTTTTCGATGTGAATAACATTGAGTGTGTGGCGGATATGCAAGTGTTCCCAATAGTCAAGTGTAAAGAAGATTGACTTCTTCTTCATCCATCTTCTTTTACCTAACTGTAATGCTTTGCACTTTGCATGTTTCTTTCCCCATGAGTTCGAAATTTCACCAACCTTGTCTAATATATCCTTTTCGCTCAATGGTGTTGGAGGATCGCCAAATTCCTGCTTACCATTGAAAATTTTCTTTTGAGTGCGATACGAATGATGTCGTGGGAGAAACCTCCTTGTACCAGTATACACATTTTTACCACTATGTTTCAGCCTAGGCGCATAAGTATCTTCCCCGTATATGGGGCAAGCATAATACCCTTTAGTAGTGCAACCAGACAGATTTCCATATGCAGGAAAATCGTTGATAGTCCACAACAATAGGACCTTTAAAGTAAAGAACTCTCTTTTTTGTGCATCATAAGCATCAACTCCCTCTTCCCATAAAAGTTTCAAGTCCTCAACTAATGGTGCTGAATAAATATCAATATCATTGTCCGGGTGGTTTGGACCTGAAATCAATAGCGACAACATCATGAATTTTTTTCATGTACAACCACGGCGGTAGATTATAGGTAACCAATATAACTGGCCAACAATTGTACCTACTACTAAGGGACCTATGTGGATTTATGCCATCAGCTGAAAGAGCTAATCGAAGGTTTCTAGGATCTTTCGCAAAATCTGGCCACTTGTGGTCAACTAGCTTCCATGATGCGGAGTCTGCAGGATGGCGAAGTTTGCCCTCAACTACTCTTTCATAAGCATGCCAAGTTAAGTCCTTTGCTGTCTTTGAGGATTGAAACATTCGTTTAAACCGAAGAATGGGAGGAAAATACCACAATAGTTTGGCAGGAACTTTCTTACTAAAAACTTGGTGAGGATCATTAGTTGCCTTCTTCCATCTTGATGTTCCACAAGTGGGAGAATCCGATAAATCACTATATTCCTTTCTATAAAGTATGCAATCATTGGGACATGTATGTATCTTCTCATATTCCAAACCCAGAGCTTTCATCATCTTCTTAGCCTCGTACATTGATGAAGGTATTTCATTTTGTGTTGGGAACATATAATGAAGAGTTTTCAACAACTCTGAAAAGCTACTGTCAAACCACCCAAATCTTCCTTTAATTTTATACAATCTCATCAATCCTGATAGTTTTGTATACTTTGAACAACCAGGATATAGAGGCTTTTCAGCATCTTCGAGTAGAGAAATAAATGACTTATGGTCACCAGAAATATGTTCATATGCAGCATTAACCATTTCCACAGCATCTACAGCGTCTTCAAAGGAGTCGTCTTCATAGCCGTGTGTTTCTTCAGCATATGTTGCAAAGCTTGACGATCCTATCTTCTCGTGTTTCTCACCATGCAAAACCTATACTATATAACTTCGATCTATACCCCGCCTAAACAAATGTTTTCTTACGACCCCTAACGTTTGAAATGTCAGGTTTCCACATTTTTCGCATGGACATCTAATAGAATTAGGATTACTTGAATGGAGTTTTGCAAACTCAAAAAACTCTTCTACTCCTTCCTCATATTCCCTACACATTCTATCCTTTGACATCCATGATTTATCCATTTTTGGGTTGGATTAGAATAGAAGTGCCTACACAGGTTAATATAGCATGTTGGCCATGATTTAGATATGTAACTCTACTTAGCAAGATACAAATGCAATATAATATTGTAATAGTCTGTATACTTGAGCTTCAACTTTAGACGACCTTAGTCCACTCCTTAAGGTCTTACCTTCATCCTTTCCTGCAACCAAAATGTGGCAGAGCTATTTTTTAAGCTACAACAGTATTTTTTAAGAAGGGGAATGTAACCTATACAATGCAAGACTCAGAAAAAAACCATCTAAGAATGTGTAATG
Organism: Iris pallida; assembly: GCA_029216955.1. Taxonomy (NCBI): domain Eukaryota; kingdom Viridiplantae; phylum Streptophyta; class Magnoliopsida; order Asparagales; family Iridaceae; genus Iris; species Iris pallida. Next base: position 1,797,890 of record JANAVB010009593.1, read on the forward strand.
CAAATTCAAAGGGTATCTAAAACTAGTAGAAGACAATGCTTGCAAGTATTTAAACCATTCACATTGAAGAACCATTCATTCTCAAAATAAAGAAATGAATAATTCTCATGTACATACGCCTAGAAATTAAGGAATTAAGGACCCTTCACCTATTTGTGCAACATTGAAGTAGGAAGAAACTAAGAGTTTATGCATTTCAAATAAAAAATTGAGATTCATCTAGAAATTAAGGACCAACGATACACTAAAAATTGAGATACATCTAAAAATTGAAATACATCCAAAATCAGTGTATACTGATACACCTACTGATAGGTACCCAAAACCCTTATACATTCATAAAACTAACAACAACTATTAGGAAGATGGCAATTTCACAAAATCCTTACACAAACAGTGAACATCCATAAAACCAACACCAACTATTAAATTCTTACACAAAATTAATTCATGATGTTATGAAATTAAAAATCAATCCATAAACCAACACCAACTATTAAATCCTTACACAAAATCAATCACAAAATCAATCCTTACACAAAATCAATCCATAAAACCAATCCTTACACAAAATCAATCCATAAAACCAACACCAACTATTAAATCTTTACACAAAATCAATTCATAAAATCAACACCAACTATTAAATCCTTACACAAAATCAATCACAAAATCATTATTCAAAATTCTTACACAAACAGCGAACATCCTTACACAAACAGTGAACATCCATAAAACTAACATCAACTATTAGGATTGTCAAGTGTGAAATCAGTGTATACTGATACACCTACTGATACGTACCCAAAACCCTTACACATTCATAAAATCAACACCAACTATTAGGAAGATGGCAATTTCACAAAATCCTTACACAAACAGTAAACATCCATAAAACCAACACCAACTATTAAATCCTTACACAAAATCAATTCATGATGTTTTGAAATTAAAAATCAATCCATAAAACCAACACCAACTATAAAATCCTTACACAAAATCAATCACAAAATCAATCCTTACACAAAATCAATCCATAAAACCAACACCAATTCTTACACAAAATCAATCCATAAAACCAACACCAACTATTAAATCCTTACACAAAATCAATCACAAAATTATTATTCAAAATTCTTACACAAACAGTGAACATCCATAAAACCAACACCAACTATTAGGTTGTCAAGTGTAAAATCAGTGTATACTGATACACCTACTGATACGTACCCAAAACCCTTACACATTCATAAAACCAATACCAACTATTAGGAAGATGGCAATTTCACAAAATCCTTACACAAACAGTGAACATCCTTACACAAACAGTGAACATCCTTACACAAACAGTGAACATCCATAAAACCAACACCAACTATTAGGATTGTTAAGTGTGAAATTAAAAATCACTATAGTTCTCTTCTTGGATAAAATTGTGAACATTCATATAATTTTTGACCACTAGTAGTTTATACATAACAGTTATTGAATTATACAAGTTTTGGTGGATGACTACAACAAATAGGACATACAATAGCAGTTTATCTATAGCGTTCCAGCCTCCCTGTTATAGAATGTCATCATCAATAGCGTTCATTAGTCAGTGCTATTAAAAGGTAATACAATAGCAGTTTATCTATAGCGTTTGAGCCTCCGTGCTATTATAATATCATCATCCATAGCGTTCATAGGAAATGCTATTAAAAGTTCATACAATAGCAGTTTATCTATAGCGTTTATGCCTCCCTGCTATTAGAAGTGTCATTATCAATAGCGTTCATTATGCAGTGTTGTTAAAGGTATAGTTTTTTCTGACCATTGTTGTGCACGTATGTCTAAGGGTGAGCGTTATTCGATTTTGGACCGAAATCCGAATCGAACCTAACCAAATAAGAGATTCAGTTCATTTGAAAAAAAATTTGGTTCGATTTCGGTTTCGAAAATACTAAATATTTTTATTCGGTTTCGGTTTAAAACCAAAAACCCCAATAAGATTTATTAATTTATAAAAATCCTAATTCTATGTATATTTAGTGACTAAAAATGTATATATTTGAAAGCAACAATTTTATATATATATATATATATATATATATTTGTTTATTTTTATTTTTTTGAAGTCCTACTTTTGATATATTTTTGACATATAACAAAAAAGTGTACAAACTTATAATTTCTTTAATATAATTAAAATATGATTTCTATTTATTCGGTTTAACCGAATAAATCGATCAAATAACCGAATAGTTTATTTGGTTCGGTTCGGTTTTGGTTTTGGTTAATTTTGGTTCGGTTTCCGTTTTGGAGTTTTTGAATTTCGGTTTATTTGGTGTTGACTATTTTGTTTCGGTTGAAACCGTGAATAAACAGAAGGCTCACCCCTACATATGTCAAAGTAAGGTATCAAGTTCGATTAGGAGTAGCATCATATTGTATATATCCAGTTCGATTAGGTGCGATTCAATTTTGCTATATAAAATTATAACGTTCTCCATAGCGGGCGATCGCGTCCGTTAGATGTTTCACAATTAAATCGGAACCGTCCATAGCAAAACGCTATGTTTTATGTTTGAAAAAACATTATTGTTTTTATGTTTGGCAACAAAATTTTAGTCGATGCAAATTTTCGTTGCCAAACACTAGAAAGTAAATAGTCAACGTCGTAGCTAAATCATCCGTATTTTCTACATGTTAAGATTAGCAATGAATTAAATCGTTGCTAATTTTTTTTTGTATATATGGCAATGGAATATAGCGTTGCTAAATATTCCAAAAAAGGCTTTATTTGAGCCAATTTTGTATGATTTTGTTTAGGAGGCAAATGAAATTTTCTCACTTCAGAATATTTTTCGTACAAAACTCTTTTGGACTATTCGTTCCCAATAGAAAATGAAAAGTCACTAGAAAACCCGGCAAACAAAATTTTTCCCTCTTAACCAAATTTTCCACTCATTAAAATACTCATATATACTTCGTTTACAATGGAAAATGAAACTTAGAAAACCTAGCAGACAAAAACTTTCCCTCTCCCCCAGTTCCCAAATAGAAAACGTTCCCTGCAGTCTCAAAACTCCTCACTCCATTTCCAATAGAAAACCCCTCTCTCCGTTTTGCATCTTCGGTCAGTCGACGGCATCTCCAGAGTCGCGACCATCTATCAACGCCACTCAAATCGATGACCTCTTCACTGAAGGTTCGATTTTCTCCACAAATCTAACGTTTTTCGAGTTTTTATAAACTTGGGTATCTATTTCATTTGAGTTTGTTGAAGATGTTAAATCCTACTTTTAGACTAGGGCATTTGTTTAATTTGAGTTTGTTGTGTTATGAATTCTTCTTTTGATCTGCACTTCATGTGCTTGATGAAATGCCACAGAGGAGTATTAATAGTTCGATTTGCTCGAATCAGACACGACGACACTCTATCTAATATAGCTGTGTTCATTGAACTATACGACGGACATGGCTTTGTCTGCGAGTTCAAAATTGACTCTGCACAGGTATATTCCTTTCTCCTTTATCTTTTTTTCTTCATTCAGTTTTGATTTGATCAATAGTTTTCAATCATTTCCTGCTCGTATTCATGTCGAATACGACACCGATAATGTATTAGATCATCAGAGATTCGTGTCCTCTATTGTCATACTTGTGATTGCTAAATTCTTAATCAAATTAACCACAATAGTGCACAGAATGATCTCCTTAAGAGGCTCTCAAGATGTTTAAAACTGTAAAAGAAAGAAAACCTTTCTAGGTTGATACTTACCAACTTATCAGTACTAGGCTACTAGCTTAACTATTGATGTCCATCTGCCAGGTAGCTTCCTTCAGCCTGGTTTCTTTCTACTATGCATGTATGCGACATTTTTTGATGTTCCTGAGCTGATCTTAATTTATTCAGGAAAATACCTCCATTTATTTTATTTTTTATATTTGAGATCCAGGTTTATATAGTTTCAGATATGGAGCTTGTAAGAGTTCTTCCTAGCGCTGAAGATAAGGTTAATGTTGCATGTTTTCATCCTTTAGTTGGAAGCGGCCTTGTTTATGGAACTAAGGTAAGAAAGAAAGAGCTGGCTAGTTTTCTTTCGGAAACTTGCACTTTAAACATGAACTCACAGCAACCTTCTGTGATGAGTGCAGGAAGGAAAGCTCAGGATTCTTCAGTTTGATGGCACCCAGGATACAAATTGTACTGGACCAAATTATTGCCTTGAGGAAAATATGATTGAGGTAATAATGTTGGATCCACATCCTTTCTATACTATCAATAAAAGTTGCCTCAAAAATATTTTTAGCATATCCTTCTGGTGCAATTCCACAACCACGTTCACACCAAAGCATTCAGTAAGTGTGTTGATTGTGGTTGTGGTAAACATGTCGTTATGGGTAAATAGCAATTTACCCTCACTGTACACTGAGATCTCTTGGTAGTCTAGTATTTGAAGTTACGAGAGGATATAGTCTATACTTTCAAATATGATACAAGTGATGGGCAATAGCAAGAGGATCAACTGTTTCTGAAAAAGTAGCATGGACCATGTCCATGTTAAAAGGACCACTTTTCTTGAAATACATGGTCCTCATAGCTGGTTTTTGTAATATATATGTATTGGTACCAGTTGTTAGCTACTTTATCATTTTCCAAAAAGAGGGAGAGATGTATCTCCATGAAGATAAGTGGGATCTGGGACTGTTTTTGCACCTAATAAACGAGGAAATAGCACATAATTAAGATAAAAGAACAAACATATTATTCATTTCACTTTTTGCAAACAGGCTGGAAGTTTTTATGTATCCTCCCTACCAAACAATAGCAAGTGGAAGGGAGTAGATACCATTATTAACAAATTTTGGCAGTTTATATAACTGTTTGAAAAAAGATCCAAGCTACTCATGTAAACATCAATCCTTCACCATCGTATCTGTTTGGATGGTGTTTGGCAACACTTTCAAATTAATTTAAAACATGAACTATGACTTATCACATGTTTGTATGGGATTTTTTTGTTGTTCGTGTTTTCCCTTTATTTGGAGGCACCAAAAGATGAATGTATGTTGAAGTTAGGGTCTTGCATTCTTTGTTTTAACTGAATTACGGAAATCAAACAGACCAAGTTTTTTCTTTTTCAGTTGTGTCGGTTTGTACATTGGTTAGTTTTCTGTTAACCATTTTGCTCTGGTTTAGAATAACAGAAGCATCTCTAAACTTTTCTTCTCGCAAGTTTATCCTTGTCTTTAAGCTAAATCCAACATATTTCTAGATAAAAAGAAAGACCAACAGCTTCCCCATATTGTTTAGTCAGTGTGTTTACTACAATTTCCCTAATATAAGTTAGTTCCCTCCCATCTATCCTTACTGACTCGTTTTCTTTTAAAGATCCCTGCATACTGATAATGATAATTTCATGATTATTCATTCTGCAACGTGCCGATTCAAAGGATCTTCAGAACTGGGATATAAAAGCCAAATTTGTTAGACAAGATCAAAGACAATAGTATTATAAGACATGCATATCTCTGTGCATTACTGTATGTTTTTCTATTTTCTAAGTGTCACGATAGAGTCCAAGCTACTTATGTTAATTTGATATTAGGATGAATTCAGAGAATTGAGACAAAAACAAAGTAGTATTTAACTAAACCAATGATACACAAGTTAAATTTGCAACCTTACAAGGAAACATGAATAGAAGGCATTTTTTTCTTCAGATCACTGAGAGGGATGACTCGAAACAAATACAACAAGGGAAACACCATAACTAATTCTAGGTTTAGATGGTATACCTAAACCTAAATCACAGTCTAAAATGCAAGAGGTTGATCAAAAACTTCATATTGTTAGACTATGGGTCACAAGAGATATGAACCTTGATACACTCACCACTATCATCATCATTTAGTGTAGTTTTCTCAAGCAAGCAGGAGCCCATTTCTTATAATGCTTCTCCTTACAAATGCGTGCTCAGATTAAAATCTGTATCTAAATTTAGATGTTTAGTTAAATAAATGCTTGGGAAATCTCTACAAGTGACAAGGGGACATCGATTTCTTTGACTGTCTGTCTTTCTTAATTTGTAACCTATTCTTTTATTTGAAGCCAACATGTTTATATCAATTACCAAAACAGAATATCAAATGGCAAAGAAGAATTTATTAGATTTGTACAAATTGTCAGATTTTTGGCAAGGTTACTTGTCCAAGAAATGATCTACATATCCCAAACCTAATTTCATATTGCTTGCTCTTATACATGTATTCATTGAGCTTCCTCCTAATTCTGTCTCTCATATATGTATGAAGAATTATTATCAATTTGAGTAAATATGTTAATATGGAAACTGCATGTGTTAGTTGAAGATAAAGTTTAGATAGGGTTAAGGTTAACCTGACATAGAAGGATACACCTTAGTAGGTCCATGATCGATTTCATATATCCACAATATACTCCTTAGTAGCTCAACCTGACATAGAAGGTACTTCTTACCTTTTAATGAGTTTTTTTTTCTAACTTTCAAGTTTCTATTAAAAAAAACATGGTTTACTGACACCGTACTTGTGGATAAAGCCTGCAGACATATATTCCAAGATATATTCCAACCATTGAGCAGATTACATATTTGAATATGAAGGATGGTCAAAATACCAATAGCCTTTAGCCTTTAGTGAGAGCTTTATCCTATATATGACTGATATAAAAGCTCATCCATTTATTTATCTCTTTCAGTTAATGTAGTATATTTTTGAAACTGATGTGTTGAATATCCCAGTTGCTTTCAGGACGTGGTGATGCAAGTGTAAGAGTTTGGAATCTTGAAACTAAAAGTGCATTGTGGTGGTAGGAAAACTTTTTTTCATCGGTGACCTCCTTGCCACTATCTGAAGATGGATGCACTTTGCATACTGCTGGCAGAGATAAGGCATGTACAAACCATTTATTCTTGTGTACCCATGCATGTGAAACCTATGAATAGCTTTTTAATTTTCATATTTTTATTTTAATGAGAAATACGGGTACAATTAATGTAGATATGGTCGTATGGGTTCATCTGTGTGTCATGTACAAATCTTTTCACATTTTTTTATTTGTTGCATATGAGGATCAAAATTTGAATCTATATATGTTTTTTTTTTTGCATCATTTGTCTTTGCTTTTAAACCAATCTTCTTTTATGCCTGACATATTGATTGTGAACCAAGACTAAAATTTTCTATTGTCCCAAAATGTTCCAGTTTTTCAGAAAAAATAGTTCCAGCCTTGCTTTGCAAAATTTTGGGAATGATGAACTTGATTCATATAGTTCTGATTCTGGGGAATTTCTTGGAGACAGTCTTCCCACAACTGCAGTATTGAATGATTGCTCCTACATTAACATGGGTACTTCCCAATCTTTGTATCTTATTACAGAAGACATCGTTGGAAGTACTATTGCATGGCCGACCGAACACATTATGACGGATGACTAGGTACGATATCTATTCTCAGCTTTAGTTGTTTTCATATTTTTTTTCATATATATATATATATTGATTTGTATTTTAACTCAACATATATCTATTGGCTAAAACCAAATTGGTATTGTAATGTTACAGATATTCACTGCTGATTTTTCCATATATGCTTAGGTCTTGTATGTATCTGTTATTGGTTAGTATACATAGGAAGTTGATATCTAAATTAAAATGTAGGAAGTTGTCATCATCGACATAATTTACTTTTCGTCAATTGTCTGGATCAGCTCGAGATGGTTTTTTCTTTACACTAATGATTTCCCCCCTATTTTTGTGTAGGTTGGATGAAAGAGGAGGATGCTTTCTAGGCTCGAAGGGAGCTAAATGTTAGATAGTCAACATTTTGGGATATATGTAGCTGACTACACAGTTAATGTTTAATTTTTGGACATATGTTTGGTACTACTTCGTTGTTCTACATGGAGAAATTAAGGATTTTGAATGTTTGGTACTACTTGGTTGTTCTACATATATTAGACAGTGAAATTAATGAATTTACTTATGTTCGGAATTCATTCTGTGATTGATTCGCATTTAAATTTTTGAATACCTGCATTTTGTGTAACTGTGGTCTGCAATAGTATTCTGATGTGCTGCATTCTGCAAATTTTCGAATACAGAATTTTGACTCTGCAATAGCATTCTGACATGCTATTGTTGCACATATAATAGCAGGAAAGAAATGCTATAAAAAGCAGATATATATCGAAACGCTATTAACAAACAATAACATACAGGAACGCAATTAAAAAATAAACAGCGTTCAGGAACGCCATAACAAATTTATAGCGTTAATAAATATTATTAATGAACTATAGCGTTCGTAAAGGCTATGTAAACTATATAGCGTTTGTAAGTGCTATAACTTGTCTATAGCGTTCATGAACGCTACAATATATTAATAGCGTTCATGAATGCTATTAAAGTTCTATAGCGTGTCTAATTGCTATAACTATCATATAGCATTTCAAAACGCTATACATTATCTATAGCGTCAATGAACGCTATAATCCATGAATAGCGTTCGTGAATGCTATAACTTTATAGCGTTCTTGTACATGGGGTTATTATAGCGGGGGCATATATAGCGGACGGAATATGCTATAATATGCATTCGACAGCGTTCAGCGCACGCTATCATATCCCATATCTGTTGTAGTTAAAAATGAACTTACGTTAATGCGTACATGTGCACATATCAATTCATGATGAAACCCTAAGTTTACGAACGAAGTTTACGAACGAAGGAACTCATTTTGGCCCATCACAGAACATAACATCCAAAAACCCACTTCTCTATGATCAAACCCTAAGTTTACGAACGAAGTTGCCACCAAAAAACCCTAACGTGAAGAACGAACAAAGTTGGCACAAAAAATTAGGCATAAAATTGAATTTCAGAGAGAGAAAATTAAAGGCATTATACCGCACGGTGAAGATCGAAGTTGCCGCGTTGTGAAGAACGGTTGTTGAAGCCTAGGGTTTTCTCCAGCACGAAGTTGTTGAAGCCTAGGGTTTTCTCCAGAGCAGCATCGAAGTGGAGGGGTTTTCTCCAGATCGGTTAGGTTTTCTCCAGAGCGGTTTCTGAGACAGGGAGAGAGGGGTTTCTGAGGGGGGAGATAGAGGAGGGATTTCTGAGAAGGGGAGAGACGAGGGTTTCTGAGAGGGGGAGAGACAAGGGTTTCAGAGGGAAGGGGGAGAAGTCGAGAGTTTCGAAGAGAGCGGGAGGAGAAGTCGAGAGTTTAGTTCTTATGAGCCTTAAAAAATTTTGTGGAAGACCGTCATTAATTTTAAAGACTTTGAAATAATTACCATAATGGCAAATGAAAAAATCGCGGCAACTTTTCCGCATACACAATAGTTAATGGTTATTATCAAAACGTCAATATAAAAGATGCTCTTTCTTGACGGATCCCTCGAAACCGTTAACATACATGCTATAAATGAGCTAAAGTAACAAAAAAAAAGGCCATCTCTTGACGTAAGCCTAAAACCGTCAAGATAAACCCTATTGTTGACGGTTTCCGACGACCGTCAACTTATAAACCGTCAAGAATTGTCATTTTTCTTATAGTGCGAGCTTTTATCGGCTTCCTACCCCTCTTCTTCGTCTGAATTCTTCTCTTACTATTATCCATATTGGCTACAGAAAATTCGTCCATGTCGTCGTCGGAGTCATCATCTAGATTGCCAGCAGCGATGGTGTCATCGTCTACATCGCCTACAGATCTGGATACTATGTGCTTCCTTTCCGGCTGACACACAATTATTGTTATATATATGTAGTTGCACAAAATATTAAATTACATAGACGAAAGAGAAAGTAAATATGAGTTAATTTAGGGTGTTCATTGAATAAATTGTATTGAAGAATGACCTGCTATAGCAAGTTAACAAGAGGTCAAAAGTCAAAAATAGCATTAAATGATGTCTCCTGCATTATTTAATCTGAACCGTTGGATGAACATCCAATAGTTCAGATTTGGGATGTGTCGATACATCCCAAATGGGTGGATGTATTCTAGAAATTTTCATATATATATATATATATATATATATATATATATATATATATATATATATATATATATTCTTTTTAACTTCCAGCAATGCGGGCTCAGTTAAATCGTGTGTCGTCCCGTACACCATTTTTAGCCGGTCGTCATATCATTTCGGACTCTTTGTGCGGATCTTATCCGCACAAAATATATATATATATATATATTCTTTTAACTTCCAGCAACGCGGGCTCAGTTAAATCGTGTGTCATCCCGTACACCATTTTTAGCCGGTCGTCATATCATTTCGGACTCTTTGTGCGGATCTTATCCGCACTGGCTTTGTCATCATCGTCTCACGAAACGACCATGACATCTTTCGACGCCCGTAACTCAACACCTCGCTTCGCCCATGATGCCGAAGGTATACCCTCGACGTCTTTACGACGATTACCACATCTGATGCCGTCCAACCACCCGTTCTATGCGCATAACGCTCTTACAACGTCTTCACGACCTTCTTACGGCACCGCACGACGGGCCGCGTGGTCAGTCGTCGTATGTATATATATATATATATATATTTATATATATTATATATATATAACCACTAGCCTAGTGGTTAAGAAAGATGCATACGACCCGAGTGGTCAAAAGTGCGAATCCCAGTGGGAGCGATTCCAAAAACATACCTGGTTCCAAATATATATATATATATAAAATGATCTCTATCCTAGTGGTTAAGAGAGATCTCTAGCCTTGTGGTTAAGAAAGATGCATGCGGCCCAAGTGGTCGGGAGTTCGAGCCCCTGTGGAGGCGAGTTCACCACAATTACCCATTGATATATATATATATATATATATATATATATATATATATATATATATATATAATTTATTTATTTTTACTCACACACACCTACTCTCCTAACGGACACGTGGTAGTGTGGCTCAAACACTACCCAGCCGATCCAGGTACCAGTGTCACTACTAAAATACAAGGTTTTAGCGACGGCCCTATCCGTCGAAAATCCGTCGGTAATTCCTACTACCGACGGATTTTCGAAGGATAGGGGCTGAAAAAATCCGTCGGTAATAACCTCGTCGCTAAAACTAGCTCGTCGCTAGTCCGCCGCTCTGCGACTAATTAGCGATGGATTTTCGCTGGCAAAATAAAAACTTTTAGCGACGGCTTTCCGTCAACTACGACAGTTTAAATTTTTAATATATTCATAAAATTAGCGACGGATAATTTGTCGCTAAATCGTCGCTAACCGTGTATCCGAGGGTTTCTGATACGCAATATCCGTCGCTCAAAGCGTCGCCATCCTCGACGGATTAGCGGCGGAAGAGCGACGGATAATACGTCGCCACCCTTCTGGAAATCTTCCATATATTCCAGAATATGAGCGACGGAACGTCCGTCGCCCTTCCATCGCAGAATTTTTCCAAAAATAGGCCGACGGACAATCCGTCAGGAAACCGTCGCTAGGTGCAAAGGTCAGTCGGTAACCCGTCGGTAATCCGTCGATACCTGCAACAGTCTGTCGGTAACCCGTCGGTAATCCGTCGCTAACTGAAATATTTTTGAAAAAAAAATGCAGAAAAGAGACTATTCCCTGTAATATAACATATTCAGCATCCACCATACACAAATATAACATATCCGACATCCAATATATCCAACAAATATCCATATTGCCAACACAATATCTCCAAATATCCAATATATCACAACATACACAAAAAATATCCAACACAATGACCAACAAAATATCCAACACAATATCCAACACACTATCCCAACATACATAGCAAAATATCCAAACATAAACAACCAAATACAAATACGAAGGCTCAATCTGGTTGCGTTGAGGCATGCACCATTCTATCAGCCACTTTGCAAAATATCCAAACATAAATAATCCAACACAATGCCTCAGAAAAGACCGCAAGTCAGACGATGAATCCTCACAGCCAGGGATCATAGTTGCGTTGAGGCATGTACCATTCTATCAGCCACTTTGCATACGAAGGCTCAATCTGATTGAGGTCTTCTGTAGGGACAGGAGAGTCGGTCCTGATGCTACTACTCTCTGACGGTGGCTCCTCCTTAACTTCAACCTTGGGAGCAATCTCTTCCCTGATGGTCATCGGTTCTTCCTTGACCTCGACCTTTGGTAACACCTCCTCCTTAACAGTCACCGGCTCTTGTTTGACAACGGGGACTTCCTCTGTGTCGACCTCCAAGGGTTTCTTGCCTCGGCCCCTTCCTCGGCTAGCAGCACCACCTCGGGGAGTCTTAGGAGCCATCTCTCTGACAACATAAATTTTCATATAGGGTAAAAAAATTTACTCAAATTATAAAAAAAATAAAAAGTTTATCGAAATTTTCAGCCACATATGATATCCACCTCGGGGAGTCTTGGGAGCCTTCTCCTCTCCTCCACCATGGCTCTGGACCCATCTGCTCCTCCCTACTTCCCTTCTTCTTATTTGACTCTCTCAGCCACATATGATATCCAGCTCAAGTGTAGAGTCGGGGGAGAAGAAGTGGGCAGGAAGAGGAGGGGGAACCAGCACAGCCGGCGGCATGACCTGGAGGAAGTACAGAGGTTTTGCTGGAGGTGTTGGCAATTTTTCCCGGATGGTGTTGAGGAGTAAGTGTAGAGTCGGCCGAAGGAGCCATAGCTTCCTTCGGCCGACTCTACACTTGCTCCTCAACACCATCCTGAAAAAATTGCCAGCACCTCCAGCAAAACCTCTGTACTTCCTCCAGGTCATGCTGCCGGCTGTGCTGGTTGCCCCTCCTCTTTCTGCCCACTTCTTCGGCCGACTCTACACTTGCTCCTCAACACCATCCTGGAAAAATTGCCAACACCTCCAGCAAAACCTCTGTACTTCCTCCAGGTTATGTCGTCGGCTGTGCTGGTTTCCCTCCTCTTCCTGCCCACTTCTTCTCCCCCGACTCTACACTTGAGCTGGATATCATATGTGGCTGAGAGAGTCAAATAAGAAGAAGGGAAGTAGGGAGGAGCAGATGGGTCCAAAGCATGGATGGAAGAGAACTAGAAAGCACTGAACCTTCCTATTGTGAGAACTGTGAAGAGTGAGAAAGGAGAGGGGGGTCTTTGATTTTTGTGTTCATCATCATTAGAGGGAGCAGTACTGGAAAAGTTGTGACGTTGGTAGCATGAGAGAGTAAAAATCTGTATCACAAGACTAACAGAATTACTATGTAATCATGTACTCACCAATAACTGAATGTAACTGGAAATCTTTCATAATTCATTCTAGCATACATTAGTGTGAATCATCTATGTTATGTACATATGGTGTAGTATATGTTTTTATCGAATCTAGTATCAGAAGGATATAACAGAATCAAGATGAACTCACATAATGTAATACTAAAACATCATCTACTACTATATAAGATATTGTGATAGGTTGTCGTATCATCATTGTCAAGGGATGAGGGTCGAAGGACAGTCAACTTTATCTACGGCTACATAGTTTCTGCCTCGCCAGTCGAATGGCTGCAGGGACTATGTCCTGACCACCATGTCGTACAGTAGATTAATGCAAATGGAGCTGGAGCTGGAGCCAAAATACAGAATTCAAAATACAAAATACAGAATCCAATCCCTGGGTTCGCCGAAAATACAAAAACAAAGATTGACACACAGTTCTAATTCATATGTGTTTTAAGTGTGAGAACGGATGGCTCAGAACACAACCCAAAATTCATTCTAACATACATTAGTGTGAATCATCTATGTTCTGTACATATGGTGTAGTATACGTTCTTATCGAATCTAGTATCTAGTATCTGAAGAATGTAACAGAATCAAGATGAACTCACATAATGTAATACTAAAACATCATCTACTACTATATAAGATATAGTGATAGGTTGTCGTATCAACATTGCCGAGGGATGAGGGTCGAAGGACAGTCAACTTTATCTACGGCTACATAGTTTCTGCCTCGTCAGTCGAATGGCTGCAGGGACTTTGTCCTGATCACCATGTCGTACCGTAGATTAATGCAAATGGAGCTGGAGCTGGAGCCAAAATACAGAATCCAAAATACAAAATACAGAATCCAATCCCTGGGTTCACCGAAAATACAAAAACAAAGATTGACACACAGTTCTAATTCATATGTGTTTTAAGTGTGAGAACGGATGGCTCAGAACACAACCCAAAATTTATTCTAGCATACATTAGTGTGAATCATCTATGTTCTGTACATATGGTGTAGTATACATTCTTATCGAATCTAGTATCTAGTATCTGAAGAAGGTAACAGAATCAAGATGAACTCACATAATGTAATACTAAAACATCATCTACTACTATATAAGATATAGTGATAGGGTGTCGTATCATCATTGCCGAGGGATGAGGGTCAGAGGACAGTCAACTTCATCTACGGCTACATAGTTTTTGTCTCGCCAGTCGAATGGCTGCAGGGACTATGTCCTGATCACCATGTCGTAGTCCAATACAATCCAGAGATTGACACAGTACTAATTCATATATGTAGTCCAATACAAATAGTCTAATACAAAAACAACCCAATACAAATAGTCCAATACAAATAAGTTCAGTAATAGCTAATGAGAACCACGCAGCTCACGTAAACGCTCAGTGATACGATCACGCAACTACCTCGAATAAGTGGGATCGACGGTGTTAGGAGAGATGTAGTCCCTTGCAAGTGCTGTATGAATAGAACTCCCGGTCTCACTAGCTACCGGTGCTGGATAAATAGAACTCCCGGTCTCACTAGCTGCCGGTGCCACTTCCTCCTTAACAGTAGGAGGAGCCACCTCAGCATTCAGTGTTTCCCACAAACGACGTGCCGCTCCTCGGGTCATGGGTGCCATCTGGTAAGATCGATATTCATAAATAATATAATTGTAACATAAGCAAGCTAATTAAAGGAACCATCATGTCGTTTGAGTACATTTTCCATAGGACTGCATTAGTCAGGTAAGTCACTGTATCAGTGAAATCAGTTAGGATACATGAGTATGTATCAATGTATTGGATTTGTGTGTGTCTAAGTATAAGGTGTCAATTAGTAAGGTGAGTGTTCAGAGGATGAGAGTTTAGAGTGGTTATGGTGAGGCAATTTGCCTATTAGAAGTAGACCATCTTGGGCCAATGGCATAGGCAGATTTCAGTCAGTAAGTGATATAACTGTCAAGTGACAGTGGATATCAGTCCTAGTATCCCAAGTATAAGTTAAGAAGTATGTGTGTGTTAAGAGTGTGAGCGTTTTATGAGTGAGTCCCTTTGTATTTGGGTGAGCTATTCGAAAATAGAGAAATGAAGAGAGAATGGGGCTACTATCATGAAGAGAAGGGATATTAGTTGGTGTCAGTCCTACAATCAGTGAGGACATGGGTACTGTTTTGAGTGTTCAGTTGTATGAGTGTCTTGTGTTGGTGTCTTTGGATCAGCAAAATGAGGGTGTATTATGAGTTAGTATTTTATTAGCAATTAGGATACATGAGTTAGAGAGGTCAGTAATCCTAGTATCAGAGTTAGTAATTAGTTGTATGAGAGTTGTGTTAGAGTATCAGTTAGTATCTTTGAGTGTTCAAAAAACTTTGTTTCCTGTGACTGATCAGTGAGAGTGAAAAATATGTGAACCATAGTGAATGTATCAGTGTTTAGGTGAGTTAACTGTTCTGAGTTAGTATTAGGGACAGTGGGCTTACTGTCAAGTGTCAGTGAGTGTCCCTGTATCAGTAGGTTAGAGGAGTGTCTTAGTGTGTTTAGAGGGAACCCAGTGTTCAGTTGAAAGGAGGTACTCCCTACTGCAGATAAGGTTTAGGTAAGGGCCTTAGGCTGTTGCATTTATGCAAGGGTAACCAGGACTTGGCCAATGGCCTGTGTTTGAGTTAGAGGGCATGGTCCTTGAGCCTTGGGTGTACTGCAGGTGGCTTGGCCACCACTACAGGAATTGGGGACAGGGGATTCACCCCTGTTGAGCCACCCAGTGGCAAGTAAGTGTGGTTGACCTACAGTCGGCAGGCAGCACCTTGCCTAACCTCGTGGCAGGGCCTCTTGGTCTGGTCCTATTAGGACCAGAAAGGGTGTTGTAGGCAGTACAAGTACTGCACTGCAGCGAAGGAGGTTTGGCCCTCTAGTGGCAGGCTGCATTTGTATTGCAGCATAGGTTGCTTAGTAGCAGCAGCAGAAGTTGCACTAGCAGCACTTGGCCATGGCTTGGGTTTGCCTAGAATGTGTTGGCCACTGGGTTTATATTTGTATGAGTGCTCTTGAGAGCTTTTGGTTTTATCCAATTTGGCCTGTAGCAGAGCAGTAGCCAATTGGTCGATGTTCATATCATGGGGTACTGTGTGTGTGTTTGCCTAGAATGTGTTGGCCACTGGGTTTATATTTGTATGAGTGCCCTTGAGAGCTTTTGGTTTTGGCCAATTTGGCCTGTAGCAGAGCAGTAGCCAATTGGCCGCTGTTCA
This sequence comes from Iris pallida, assembly GCA_029216955.1. Classification (NCBI taxonomy): domain Eukaryota; kingdom Viridiplantae; phylum Streptophyta; class Magnoliopsida; order Asparagales; family Iridaceae; genus Iris; species Iris pallida. Next base: position 1,814,399 of record JANAVB010009593.1, read on the forward strand.
TATCATGATGTGTGTGTGTGTGTGTGAGGTTGGGAGCTAATGTTGGTAATGAGACATACCTACAGTTAGAGAGGGCTATATATATATATATATATATATATATATATATATATATATATATATATAAATATATATATATATATATACATATATATATATATATATATATACTTCCCCCATCACCGCCGGCCCACCCCCCCAACCCGAAACCCTACCCCTGCCCCGAAACCCTAAACCCTACCCTGCCCCCCGCCCTCAACAACCTCCCCCCTCCCGCCCCCACTCCCTTCCCTCCACCCCGCCAGCCCGAGCGACAGCTGACCCACCCCCCCAACCAACCCGAAACCCTAAACAGAGAGAGAGAGAGAGAGAGAGCTTACCTGAGATAGCGATATCCCGTCGGAGAGAGCTTCGCCGGAAAATGGGGTACCCGCTAGCTCGCCGGGGAGAGAGAGAGAGAGAGAGAGAGAGAGAGAGCGGGAGAAGAGAGAGAGTTTTTTGGGGGAAATGAAAAATCCCCCCCCCCCCCCCCCCGTCGGTTCAATTTAAGTTAGGTTACAGCATTTAGCGACGGATTACCGACGGATATATCCGTCGGTAGGTAGCCGCTAAATACCAACTAGATTACCGACGGAACGTCCGTCGCCACATAGACGCTAATTTAGCGCACCATTTATTTCAGATTTTGCCGCCACAATGTGTCGCATGTTAGCGACGGACACGAATCCGTCGCTAAAGTTTCGTCAAATTAGCGACGGCTATGTGACTGATTTTGACGCAAAAAACTAAAAAAATTCCATTGCTTTCTGACGGTATCCAGTCACAAGGTAGTCGCGAGGCCGTCGCTATGGCCGACGGATACGATCCGTCGCTAATCCTCCGTCGCCAGTTTGCTGTATTTTAGTAGTGTGTGCTCACCACTTGAGCTACCAACACTTGGTTAATATATATTAGTCTGGTCGTACTAATTTATTAGTTTCTAGGTTGGAAATTTATTTTGCTTATAAGTTAACAATGTGCTTGTATATTTCAAATTTACTTTGTTTATAAGTTTGACAGAACTTCTTCAAGTAAAACTTGTAAATTAAATAGGCTAATTTGCAACTTAATACCCTCAACTATTCACGTTTGGCAACTTGATGCCCTAAACTACTTTTATTACTAACCTGATACCCTCAAAAACAACTAAACCTAAATTACCCTTGCCCTTCCCCCATCTCCCGCAACCCCTCCCTCACTCTCCATTGCCTCCCCGCAGCCGCTCTCCTCCTCCCGCCGTCTGGCCCCCTCTTCCCTTTGGCTGGCCTAAACCATGCCCCCTCCTCATGTTGCTGCATGTTGCCCTCATCGTCGTTGACGTCGCCACCACCGCTCTGCCGGTGCCACCGCTGCTGCCTATTTATGATGTTGCTGCTGTTGTCACTGCCGCTGTCGGCGAGGGGCTGCGGGGAGGCACCGAAGGGAGAGAAGGAGGACGGGGGTGGGAGGGGAGGGGAACGATTTTACGTCCCGATCCCGTAAAGTCCTTTTGTCCTCGCTTCGGACTCTTTGAGACCGATCGTCCTCGCTAAGGCGTAATGCCGTGCAAGCCTAAGTTGCGCTTGTACAAGGCCAAGACCTGAAGCAAGATAAGATAGACAAGATTGACAATACGCAGTGGAACATATTGCAGATAATTGAAGCGGCAGCGGACATATTTCAGAATACATGCATTAAACACAATGGTAACAAGAAACAATTCTCTTTATTGATTTCATTTGAACAGATTACAATGCTCTCGATTCTCTCTGATACAATGTTACATTCTCTCAGAACTTTACAGATTACAATGATCTCGTTTTCATACATTATATCCCTTTATATACAAAACAACTCTTGCAATAGATGTCATCTCTTGGCATCTCTTCTAATTTTTGGCTCCTGAGGATGAAGCTCAGGCTATCGCTTCGGACTATCCTTCTCGATGCATATTGCACCTGCATGCAGACTGATGGTGGGTCAGTATATCAGCATACTGGTGATTGTGAACAAAGAGCTACATTTGTCTGAAACGATCACTGTTCATTTAGTGGTAAAACATTTCTTGTGATGTGATCTTGCTACTTTACCTATATTCATTTCATGCATACAAAGTCAGTTTACATCTCTTTTGAAAATATCTTTGAAAAGCCACATTTCATTTCTTTCAAGCATACAAGGGACTATTTATTTCAAAGCACGATGACTATTCATTTCTGTGGAGTGCGCAGCGTGTTTCATGAGCATATTCATTTCTCTGTTAAAGCAACTCTTAGGGACAATTATAAGCACGATATCATATCTTTTCTTTAAAAGGGACATAGCACTTCTTGGTAACGGATTTATTTTTGTAAGCAATTCATATAGCAAACTCAAACAATACATGTGTATCACTTTTTCAGTGATTCTTACCGTAGCCGACCGTCCATCCCTGCACAAGATAAGGATTAGCATAAACATGATAAAACCATTATTGTTCCCTGTTCGTCTCTGCATTGTTAGCTCTTAGCAAAATATTCTTTCGACACTTATATATATACATGACAATAACTCTTGTGGTCCATAGGCATTACCCATATTAGCAGTTGGGACGTTCTAGCCCATCTCACTAATAGACTGACACCCTCTCTTACTGTGGGGACTTCTAGTCCCAGGTATCATGTTCTCTCCTAGGCCGATCGACTCCGGGTGCCCCCAGAATCGTCGAGAGATTATCACTTATGCACAAGCCGTCTGGACCAATACAAATGCAGCTATCATATAAAACTATCATGCATCAATCAAGCAACTTGCAAACATATTCATCTCTTCTTTTTCATGTAATCGAGCCAGTAGCTCTACTCTTTTCTCTATACGGACAAGCCGTATCATATCTTTTGTACAATGTGCCATCTCTATACATCTCTGTCTTTTTATAGCAACAATCAAGAGACAATGAACAATCTTTACTTAAGCAAGTAACAACAAGCATGAACTCTACTCTTGATAGCTTACAGTTATGGACAAATGAGCATTCTCTTTTCTCTTCTTATTAAGCATGGCAACAGTTCCGTGATTAAAGGCAACATCTCTACTTTAGCATACATGCATCAGTTCATTTCTTATTAGCAGGCAACAATCTTTCTTTAGCATACAAGTTATCTCTTTTCTTGTTCTTAGCATGGCAACATATGGATTATCTTATAAGCATACTCAATGATTTACCATCTTGTTATCAACAATAGCATTCAATCAAAAACTCAGATTCTTATTAGGCGTAAGCGAATCCGCAAATGAGACTTCGTCCACTCACCAAGATCAATCGTCTTCTGTTGTAGAGCCAGCAATCCAATATTTCTGTCTATATAGTGCCTTCGTGGAGCGGGGCACTACAAACGATCGGTAGGAGGAGGGGCGGGGGTGGGAAGGGATGTGGGCAAGGGGTTGCGGGAAGGCACCAAAGGGAGATGAGGCTATCGCTACCTATGTTGATGCTGCTGCAGGTGCCGCTGCCGACGGGGGGAGGGGGTATGGGGGAGGGGGGAGGGGTTGATACCCTCAAAAACAATTATACCTAAACTACCCTTGCCCTCCCCCTGTAATGCCCCGCTCCACACGGCGCATTACGCTGAAGCGTTGACTCAACGAGTCCCGTTGACGCAAGGAAATGTATCGATGCAAAACGATACGAGAGCTAAGTTGTCCCGAGCAACGCATCGAACTAAGTCGATGCGAAGAGTTGCCTTGTCCCTAAGAATGCATCGAGTGAATCGATGCGAAGCGCCGCGTTGCCCCGAAGGATGAGTGCATTGAATCGGCTCGAAGATTCTAAGAAATCGAATCGACCAAGGCGCAAGTCCGAATCGAAGCAAGTATTGATTTTAGTTGGTTTCGTGTGCAGGTCATACTTTGACGGGAAAATATTAGAGGTCGATCTTTTGCAATATTTAGTAAGGGGTCCGCGAAATCAAATCGTCGCCTTACGACGGGCCGAGACTTGGGCACGCTAAGGCAAATCGGACGTATGATTCAATGAAGCACGAAGCGCTCGAATGGCTAAGTCAGGAGAGTGGCCGTGCAACAAAGTTAGGGAATCGAGCCGCATCGGCTCGGCGAAACGACGAAGGCATATCAACTCAAGGTGGGAGGATTGACTTCTTTTTACTCCTTCATTCGATAAGTCAAATATATCATTGTATGCTAAGTTAACCTATCGACGCCACGGGCGTAGCTGATCGGAGATAAAATCATAGTGTGAGTCGAACACTAAGTTAGAACAATTGAAATAAAACGTGCATCAATATGCACGAGTCGCTATGGGACATTGGATATCGCTAAGGCGAGCGCCTCGGTGCGCAAGCCGCAAGAACATGGGATAACTGTAATCGGCGAGTGCCTTAGTGCACGAACCATAACGTGCCTCTGATGTACGAGTTAGACGGCTAGAACATTGAAAGACAATAGGCGAGCGCCCTAGCGCGCAAGCCCCGAACATTGAATGCTAAGTTATAGAACATGGGAATATGGTCGGAACGTGCCTACGTACACGGGATAATAAAAGATGGCTTCGTTGCAAGAGAATACAATTGCGGTATGAATGTGGCAGAACTGTCGGATATGACATGTTGCCTCGAAAGGTGTTCGAGACCTTCGGGTCGTTCGGTTGACGAGCATTGAGTTGAGGCACGATGCCATTGAATCATCAAAACGAAGTATAAAACGAAGGAACATAGAAAGCTAAATGGAAGAAATGCGAGACGATAAGTCTGAGTCTCGGACTCAAGACTATGTTTGGTTGTTTGAATTTAACTGTTGAATGATAGGGCATTGCATGGTCGATTGGAATGGGCTCGAGATTAATGTGATATTAACTCGTGCACGAGTATCCCCCCAAACGGGTAAATGTCGGAGGTCCCCGGAACCGATTTGGCCGCGGAGGGATGAATAATCTTTGTAGGCGCACATCCTTAAACAAGATGGGAGAAGCCGCAAATGATGGCATGTACCGGGAACGTTTCGGTTGTATGGGAGAGTGACCCAACCCGTGAAACGCCGGCAGCCCAACCAAATAGTGAGAAAAGAAGGAGAGAAAAGAAAGGAACTCCTTTAGTCCATTCCGGCGCGGATACGCCAACGACCCGCATATAGCTAAGGAACGATGGGTTGAAAGTGTAGGCGCGTATGCGTCCCGCATATAGATCCTACTTAGAGATGCACTATAACATGACAGGGATGGAACGAGGCGTATTCACCTTGCGTCAGTGCAAGGGACGCAAGGGCGAGTGCGTCGACTCGGTAAGCCAGGAATCAAACACGAGATTGCTTGTTTGCTTGCCTATTCAATTCGATAACATGATACTATGCTAACATGCTTTACGCTTTCAAAGATGCCATGAAATTGACCCTAAGGAGAACATAGCAAGATCATAAGCTAAGTTGCATGATTCAATATAAAGATTAAAATGTCGGTTTGGAAAGATGATCTTTGCTTCAGTACATGCGAGGACGAACGTACTGATCCCCCACCAGCTTCATGCAGGGTGCAGGGAATGGATTGCTCGCGGCGAAGCGTTGCTTGAACGTGTTAAGGCTTGGAATGCCGAAGCGCATTGAAGCATGCTATCGCATTGACGCTCGGACTACGCAGCTGGATTGATGCGCCCGAGATATAGAAGGCATGATGTATGGAACGGAGAAATCCTTTGTGGATAAGAGAGAACCTGAGTGTTGTAGCCAATCCGGCATATATTGTTAGGCTATCGAAAGCCATTGTAATCTCAGTTTCAGATATCAATAAAGAGAATTGTTTCGTATACTCTGTTTTCCTATCGTTGTTAATATCAAATCAAAAGATAACCATTTGAGAACTTGTCATCTTGCCTTGCACGAGCGCAACTCTAGGCTCGTGCAGCATCACGTCCCCTGCGAGGACGATGATTCGGGTGATTCCGGGTCGGGGCGTGACAAATTGGTATCAGAGCTCTAGGCTCAATTTCCTCTGGACGCTCGCTTCATTACAATTTGAAAAGTTGCCCACCACCACTTGATATCACTCTTGACTCTACTCGATGCCGCACTGGATGTTCCATACAATAAGTCTAATACAAATTGTGTAATTTTGCCGCATGTGTTTTGGAAATTATACGATGTTTGCTAAGAAAGTCGCGGAGGGTATATTGCATTGAATGCAAACGAGCCGTAAAAATGTTAGTTGCTGCAAGCGCAACAAATTGTGGAATACAATTTGAGATACTGTGGCAATGTAACATATTGAATGAGAAATAAAATGATGCACGAAGTGCAACGAGTAATGGTGAATATGCGTTAAAATGAAAGTGAGAAGTGATAAGCCAATACCGAATGTGTTAAACGGATTGTGCATTGACTTGGAAAGTCGAGAGTAATTCGTTGCACGAGGTGCGGTAAATATTGGAAATGATCGTTGCACGATGTGCAACGCGTATTGAAAAGTAAAAATTATTGCACGTGGTGCAACGCATATCAAATTAATCATTGCACGAAGTGCAAAGGAAATTGGAATTGAATCGTTATACAAAGTGAAATGAAAGTGTCGAAAATAAATCGTAGCACGATGTGCAACGCGTATCGAAGGTAAAATTTGTTGCATGGGGTGCGACGTATATCAAATAAAGTGTTGCACGAGATGCAACGTAAGGAAAGAATTGAATTCATAAATCGATAGAACGAATCGTTCGGTTGCACACCAAACTTATGTTGGCAAACGAGAACATTGACCGAATCGTGTCGAGTTTTGATAAAATCAAAGTTACGGTTGTGATCAAGCACGATCACTGCGGAAATCGTGAGGCGAAAGAGATTGTCGGTTTATACTAAGTGTAATGCGAGAGAAATAACTTGAGTTCCGAGTGGTATATGCCATACCACGTAGGCGATGAATGACTCGATTTCGAGTGGTATATGGTATGGCACTTGTGCGATAAATTACATCGACGCTTTGTGAGAATTGCGGAAAGTTTGTCCGCAACGGACGGAGGAGTACCGAGACTCGATTGAAAATTTGTATGGCAATATGTTGATGCAAGTATTCTTCGAAATTCGGTTGGGACGATAAGGCGAGACTCGTATCGATGAACGATACATCGGACGGAAGTTATAAGTTGGTCGGACGACCGAGACTAGCGAAACTATTATGCCTCGACGCAATAATCGGATCGACGGAAAAGGAATACTCGAGCTTACAAATGAGTCGCACGACTTGCGATCTCGGTAGAAACGTTGGGCGAGACGAATCGAATCGTACGACTTACGATCTCGATAAAAATGTTAGGCGATGCAAACAGTGAAATTGAATCGCACGATGTGCGACTTCGGTAAGAAAGTTGGTTGACGCGAGAAACCGTGCCTATGAAATAGTTGGTTAAGTTACGGCGACACTCATTTGAGTATGACTAAAAACACGCAAAACTTAGAGGGCGAGATCGTATAACTCGAGGGCACGATGTTGGATAATCGGTAACTCGGTTACGCGATCAAAGTATAGTGGGATGCGGTGAATCGGAAAATGATTCGATACGTATGGAAAAGTTTGTTGCGAACTTGGATGTATGCGATGCGAGTTAAGTTAACGTTGAAATAGATTCAAAGTTGACCCTTACGTTATCGAAATGGATACGGCGTATCGAGATCGATACGTAAGGAAACGTAAGCATGATGTGAGAATACAAAATGGAGTGCGCCTTGCGCTATCAAAATTTTGTAAGTAACGATACGAGAATGAACGAATTTGATTGATAGTAAATTTTGTGATTAATCAAGACGAGACTATAAGTCATCGACGATTGCTCGATGCGTATAGCATCTCGTGTGTCGACCCGCGAATAAGATAGACTCGAATTCGATACGAGTAGATATTTCGTAAATTGCGGAATCATCGACGGCAGTGCATGACTTGACTCGGAGGAAAGTTGCGCATCAGTTGCACCGATAGAAATGGTTTTGTCCGAAATTGGATAGACGCATAGAATCGTCGAAACGTGATTTGGCTCCGAAATAAGATATAGCATGGTTCGTATTAAACTGTCCTTCGGTGATGATCCACAATTATCGAGCGTAGCTTCGGGGCAGCTGACCCTAGAAGACTTGACCGCCAAATCAAATTGAATGCTGCAAACCGTAAGATGACCCATGCGATATCGCATATGAGATTGTACCGATAACAAATATAACACGGTACATGTTGACGATAAGAATAGGCGATTGCGAGAAACGTGCTATGCACGAGAGGGAATGATAAGGGAATGACTTACGAGTCATGTCGTTAGATTCGGATTCACCTTGCAATTGAGCTTGCGTGAATCGAAATTTACATTCGATGTTGCGAGATGGATAAGTTGGAAATTTGGCTATCGAATTCCTACTCGTTAGGAAATTGAATGTAAGATGCGTCGCAAAGACCTTGTGCTAAGGCGATCGTTGCCTTGAGCACTGTCGCCTTGCTGTAAACTTGCATGTCGGATAGATTGTGGCCTTTGTGCAATGTCAATTTAAACTTCCGTCGGGAGAATCTAAGCACGGGGACTTTGTAAGTAACCAGCGGGCGTAGCCCTGAATGTTGATGCATTTGCAAGTCAACGAAGGAAATCGTATCGAAGATAAGTGCATAGCCAGACTTTGGAAATAGTTGGATAGCGACTTCGAACGCAAGGCGTTGCGGAGACTCGTTGTGATTGGATGCGCGACGGCTTGACGCAATACGTAGAATTGATAGTCCCGATGAAACATACGAAACGAGAAAGGCGATTTTGAATCGCGTCGCGTGCAGTGACTTTATTGAATGAATCACGTATGTATTGAATATACGTATGCGATGAAATTTTGAGAACGGTTGCTAAGGATAAGTCCGATCGAGAGTACGGAGATGGCAAGCATAGGATTGAAATTTACCTGTCAGCTTTGTTCCAATTTGCTACGACTGGACTTGGTCGAAATACACATATCTTCGGGATGCCTTGAATATAGGTACGAATCCAAATCGAGTTGTATACAAAATTCAAATCGAGCTGCAGGGATGACCTTTAAATGTTAATGAAAAGCTTGCGAGATAGTGAGAAACTGAACAACGTTGGTGGGACGAGATCGTGAAACGATCTATAAAACACTTAGTCGGAGTGTTGGTTTTGGTTCGAGGACGAATCTTGTTTTGAGTGGTATATTCTGTAATGCCCCGCTCCACACGGCGCATTACGCTGAAGCGTTGACTCAACGAGTTCCGTTGACGCAAGGAAATGTATCGATGCAAAACGATACGAGAGCTAAGTTGTCCCGAGCAACGCATCGAACTAAGTCGATGCGAAGAGTTGCCTTGTCCCTAAGAATGCATCGAGTGAATCGATGCGAAGCGCCGCGTTGCCCCGAAGGATGAGTGCATTGAATCGGCTCGAAGATTCTAAGAAATCGAATCGACCAAGGCGCAAGTCCGAATCGAAGCAAGTATTGATTTTAGTTGGTTTCGTGTGCAGGTCATACTTTGACGAAAAAATATTAGAGGTCGATCTTTTACAATATTTAGTAAGGGGTCCGCGAAATCAAATCGTCGCCTTGCGACGGGCCGAGACTTGGGCACGCTAAGGCAGATCGGACGTATGATTCAATGAAGCACGAAGCGCTCGAATGGCTAAGTCAGGAGAGTGGCCGTACAACAAAGTTAGGGAATCGAGCCGCATCGGCTCGGCGAAACGACGAAGGCATATCGATTCAAGGTGGAAGGATTGACTTCTTTTTACTCCTTCATTCGATAAGTCAAATATATCATTGTATGCTAAGTTAACCTATCGACGCCACGGGCGTAGCCGATCGGAGATAAAATCATAGTGTGAGTCGAACACTAAGTTAGAACAATTGAAATGAAACGTGCATCAATATGCACGAGTCGCTATAGGACATTGGATATCGCTAAGGCGAGCGCCTCGGTACACAAGCCGCAAGAACATGGGATAACTGTAATCGGCGAGTGCCTTAGTGCACGAACCATACCGTGCCTCTGATGCACGAGTTAGACGGCTAGAACATTGAAAGACAATAGGCGAGCGCCCTAGCGCGCAAGCCCCGAACATTGAATGCTAAGTTATAGAACATGGGAATATGGTCGAAACGTGCCTACGTGCACGGGATAATAAAAGATGGCTTCGTTGCGAGAGAATACAGTTGCGGTATGAATGTGGCGGAACTGTCGGATATGACATGTTGCCTCGAAAGGTGTTCGAGACCTTCGGGTCGTTCGGTTGACGAGCAATGAGTTGAGGCACGATGCCATTGAATCATCGAAACGAAGTATAAAACGAAAGAACATAGAAAGCTAAATGGAAGAAATGCGAGACGATAAGTCTGAGTCTCGGACTCAAGACTATGTTTGGTTGTTTGAATTTAACTGTTGAATGATAGGGTGTTGCATGGTCGATTGGAATGGGCTCGAGATTAATGTGATATTAACTCGTGCACGAGTATCCCCCCAAACGGGTAAATGCCGGAGGTCCCCGGAACCGATTTGGCCACGGAGGGATGAATAATCTTTGTAGGCGCACATCCTTAAACAAGATGGGAGAAGCCGCAAATGATGGCATGTACCGGGAACGTTTCGGTTGTTTGGGAGAGTGACCCAACCCGTGAAACGCCGGCAGCCCAACCAAATAGTGAGAAAAAAGGAAAGAAAAGAAAGGAACTCCTTTAGTCCATTCCGGCGCGGATACGCCAACGACCCGCATATAGCTAAGGAACGATGGGTTGAAAGTGTAGGCGCGTGTGTGTCCCGCATATAGATCCTACTTAGAGATGCACTATAACATGACAGGGATGGAACGAGGCGTATTCACCTTGCGTCAGTGCAAGGGACGCAAGGGCGAGTGCGTCGACTCGGTAAGCCACGAATCAAACACGAGATTGCTTGTTTGCTTGCCTATTCAATTCGATAACATGATGCTATGCTAACATGCTTTACGCTTTCAAAGATGCCATGAAATTGACCCTAAGGAGAACATAGCAAGATCATAAGCTAAGTTGCATGATTCAACATAAAGATTAAAATGTCAGTTTGGAAAGATGATCTTTGCTTCAGTACATGCGAGGACGAACGTACTGATCCCCCACCAGCTTCATGCAGGGTGCAGGGAATGGATTGCTCGCGACGAAGCGTTGCTTGAACGTGTTAAGGCTTGGAATGCCGAAGCGCATTGAAGCGTGCTATCGCATTGTCGCTCGGACTACGCAGCTGGATTGATGCGCCCGAGATATAGAAGGCATGATGTATGGAACGGAGAAATCCTTTGTGGGCAAGAGAGAACCTGAGTGTTGTAGCCAATCCGGCATATATTGTTAGGCTATCGAAAGCCATTGTAATCTCAGTTTCAGATATCAATAAAGAGAATTGTTTCGTATACTCTGTTTTCCTATCGTTGTTAATATCAAATCAAAAGATAACCATTTGAGAACTTGTCATCTTGCCTTGCACGAGCGCAACTCCAGGCTCGTGCGGCATCACGCCCCCTGCGAGGACGATGATTCGGGTGATTCCGGGTCGGGGCGTGACACCCCCCCCCCCCCCCCCTCTCTCTAGCAACCCCTCCCTCACTCTCATTGGCTCCCCGCAGCCGCCTCTCCTCCTCCCGCCGTCCGCCCCCATTCTCCCATCGGCTGGCCTAACCCGCACCCCCCTCCTCATGTTGCTGCATGTTGCCCTCGTCGTCGCTGACGCTGCCACCACCGCTCTGTCGGTGCCACCGCTGCTGCCTACGATGTTGCTGCTGTTGTCGCTGTCGCTGCCGGCGAGGGACTGCGGGAAGGCACCGAAGGGAGAGGAGAGGGGCGGGGGTGGGAGGGGAGGGAACGATCGGCGGGAGGAGGGACGGGGGTGGGAGGGGATGCGGGCGAGGGGTTGTGGGAAGGCACCGAAGGAAGATGAGGCCGCCGCCGCCTATGTTGCTGCTGCTGCAGGTGCCGCTGTCGGCGGGGGGAGGGGGTAGGGGGGAGGGGGAGGGGCGGCGGGAGGAGGCAGGCTGGGGTGGGAGGAGCAGAGGCGGAGGTGTGGGGGCGGGGGGGGGGGGGGGGGGTGCGGGGATGTACCGAAGAGAGAGGATGTCGCCGACTGGGGGAGAGGGGAGGGGCGGCGGTAGGAGGCGGGCCGGGGTGTGAGGAGGGGAGGCAGGTGAGGGCTGCGAGGAGGCGCCTGAGAGAGAGGGGATGAGGGGTAGTTTAGGTATATATATTTTTAAGGGTATCAAGTTAAAAATAAAAATAGTTTAGAGTATCAAGCTACCAAAAGTGAATAGTTGAGGATATCAAGTTGCAAATTAGTCAATTAAATATGCACGTACAGTTATTTCCAATTACAAAGAAACATTGGTAATTAAGTGAAAAGTTTCTTGACATAACAAGTGTAGGAGATTACAATTACACGAATACTCTTGCAAGACTGGTGAAACGAACTTTTTTTCATCACTTGTATATACATGGCGAGAAGGCGGAAAATATGTGTAGTTACTCTAGGTTGTCTCCATAGTGATATCCAGAATATCAGTAAACTCCAGCAGCACCACACATATCCATGTCTTCCGGCCAGCCAGGAGCCTTCTTCTTCCTCCCAAAAGAAAAACCTCCAAATCTGCACTCACGTACATATAAAGATCAACCACCATCACATCATGCATATTCCTAGTAAAGTTATTCATCCTTGTTAAGTCAACAAAAAAAGAGCCTTGGCAAGCGCTTGTGTGTGGCCCTGTGCATGTGCAAGGCGGCCCGCCCATCCCCCCTCCCCTTAGTGCTTCGCGGCCGGCCGCAGCAAGCGTGCGTGCACAGGTGTGTGCCAAGGAGCACAGTTAAATCTTTTATATATGAGTAAAAAAAATCACAAAGAAACCAAGCAGCTAACTATTTGTTTGAGGATGTTGCAGAACTTGATATCGTGAGAAACCTGTGCGTAGACTGCTAGTTAGTTATACCAAACAAATAGACAGTAACGTACTTTATCATTTTATCATCTCCGTACAATTAAAACACCTGAAGGAGAGGGAAAAAAAGGTACGAAACAAACACCAATTGAAAACGAAAGAAAGAAAAAAGCAACCTGTACTGTACTCGAGTTTAAAAAAAAAAAAAAAAAAAAAGGAGGAAAGAGAGGATAGCAACACTGCCCACCAAAGGAAAATTAGCTCACACGTCATGCAATGGAATAGACGTGGAGTTTGGTGGTGGGTGACAGAGAGAGAAGTGCGCACGCATAGCTTCAAGCATGTAATTATGTCTTCATTCTTCTGATCTTCTTCTTCTTCATGCAAGAAAATAACCATGTGTGCTCACTCTCTTCTGTCAACCTCCATGAAGCTCTAGAGCTAGCTAGCTAGCTCATCCCCCACTGAAACTATATACACAACTTACTTATATTTACTATTTATTGATTACACTATATGTGTGTGTGAATGAATGAGTGACTATTGGATGATGAAGGCTTAGGACTTTATATAGGGAAGAAGAAGAAGAAGAAGAAGAAGAAGAAGAAGAAGAAGAAGAAGAAGAAGATGATGATGATGATGATGGCTCCCTTTTGAATGGAATAAACGAATTAGCTCCACCCAATTGGTCATTCTCCCAATATAATAAACAATTTTCCACATGACCTATTCCTATCAGCTCTTTTCTACGTTTCACTTTCCCAATGCACATTGTAATTCTAAATCAAAAATCCTTCCAATGCTCACCTCCACAACATCCAATCATATCTCTCTCTCTCTCTCTCTCTCTCTCTCTCTCTCTCTCTCTCTCTCTCTCTCTCTCTCAATTTGTGGTCTGCCTAGCTAGAGTGAATGAGTTCAAGGAATAATGTTTATAATGTTTATCATTAAAATGAGGAGAGAGCTAGCTGTTAGATTTTTTTTTATCATCATAAAAAATGGAATAACAAAATAATAAAAATGTTAGAAATACCGGTTTAGGGGGAAGTCATGCACGAAACACTGCCCTAAGAGATTTTCGAGGTCTATGTGCAGACATCATCTCGAATCCTCCTAGTGGTAAAACCTCCTTGCTACCGGCTTTCCGTCACCGCACACGGTTTCGAAAGAACGATCCGAACTTAGCTCTTGCCCAGAGTAGGAGAGATTGAAATAGAAAAGTATAAATCATATGGTAGTGATTTGTGGAGGAAGAGAAAGAGGAGAATCATGTGGTTGTTCCTCACAAAAAGATGTGTCTTCAACAAGACAAAGTATGCATTATATAGACAACCCTTAACCTATAGAATTAATATAATTTATTAGGATTAAACAACCAATAAAATGTGTAATAATAGACAACCCTTAACCTATAGAATTAATATAATTTATTAGGATTAAACAACCAATAAAACGGATAATAAAAGGTAATAGTTAATAGGAATTAACATCAATACAATAAAAGTCATTGAAAGTTGGTTTTTTTTACAAATTCATACAACAATCCTCCCAAAAAATTAAGTTTCGAAATCAGAGTTAACAATGTTCAAAAGAGTAGAGATAAAGAATTTATGGACAAATGAATACTATGCAATAGGTGAGATGGACTACAGCCTTGAATCTCACTTAGTGACTATTGTATTTATCTGAAGAAGTACTTGATGGACTACGCCTTGAATCAGACTTCTTGAATCAGATTCAGAAAATAACACACATAGTATGCTAGAGGTTCTTGGGTCTATCGGGGTGGTGCTTTTGATTGGCCATGCGCACTTTTTTCTTATTCATGAGAGTTGTCTGAGATCGCCCTGTCCCATAGTCGCGGCCTTCACGACCTCTCACATAGGTAAGTCCTCCAAGGGTTGGTGATTGGAGTCAACCCTACATAATCATGCTTGGACCTATTAAGAGTTCTAAAACTCATCCTAACCAAATCACACCATAACACTGTCACCATAGGGATGGGAAATCATTGTACATATGTACAGCCACTTGGGCATTATTTTAATAAGATTTTAATCTCGGGTCAGTGTTCCATAAAGTCACCTTAGTCCAGCTTGTTTCTATCTATTGAACCGGCTTCTTGGGATCTCCAGTCAGACTCGGTTGGATTGCCACTGCTGGTGACTTTCTTATGGGCTTAACCCCATCCCCCTCGATGAATCTAGGATTAATTTTCTATACATACTCTTCGTCAAGAGTAAACAGACTCTTCGTCAAGAGATCTATAAAGTTCTTTTATGACTTTTATAGTCAAGAACCACATTTTGCCTTTTAGGATCTTTAAGACTTGATGTGCGGCTGCAGGTACCTGTTCATCTTAGAACTCACAAAGACATGCTTTAGTAGTTTTTAAAGCAAATTGATTATCATAATTTATTTAAAAATCAAACGACATGTACATAAATTTGTATATACATAATAAACTTGTCTGAGCTATTCAGCTCCAACACAAGCTACGTTTAAAATTGTCGTTTCAAAGTCTAGTTGTGATAGTTTATCACATGGACGTATCTTATGAGTATCTAACTTGTTTCACAAGTGTACCCCCATACTCCTTCTGCTCAACATGGTTCTGTAGGATTTTTATATTTAAAGAATAAGTCATATAATGACTCACATAAAGTATATAGATTAGGCTTAGTGTCATCAGAATTATGTAATTCAATCAATTGCTAATATCATGCTTAGGATAGTGAGCCAAAACTTATCTAACTCTGTCACCTCTTAAAGTATGACATAGTAACTTTCAGTGTGTGCTCTAAAATTTATCTTTATGAGCCATGTTTGTAAAGATGACAGTCTAAAGTACTATAATAATAGTTTAAGTGATTTTGCTAATCAACCTTAAGAAATCTTTAGTCTATCAAGTGTTGATTAACTTGGGTTAGCTGTAGGGGTCGGTTCCCAGCTAGCGGAGGTCCACGGGGGACGATTAAGTACCGTGTCGCTTAGGGCTATTTACGTCCGGTTGACAGAAGGACCCTTTCGGCTTGTACCCAAAATAAGCTCAACTTTTAAAACTTTAGATTTAAAGGAATTTGCAATTTCACTAACTATTTTTCTTTTGACTAAATTGTTTGAACATCATCTAAACTATAATAATATGATCATTTAAGGTTCAAACATGCAAATCAATCATTTAACATTACCATAATCAATATACATAAACCAAAAAAATTGGCTCACACACTCCATAATATATATTTGTCCAACTAAACTTTGGATCAAAATTGAATAGAATATGTAGGTAAATATAAAAATTATCTTTCTTGATTGTCGGAGTATTTATGCACCTCTTGATTTCGGCTTAGCAATAGAACTTCAGAAGTTGTCATTTTTTACATCATTTTTGATAGTTCCATTATTCTTGCTTCACCCTTAGCATGTTTGAGCCTTTCCTAACACGTCAAAATCCCTAATATCTTTGACTTGAAGAGATATAGAAAGAGTGAGTACAAAATATTTTGTTTTCCGTCAACGATAGCATGTTCTTTTCCAAATATATATATATATATATATATATATATATATATATATATATATATATATATATATATATATATATATATATATATATATATATATATATAGGATTCTATCTTCCAGAGAATAGAAGTTAGTTTGCATATTAGCAAGAAATATATATAACTAAAACGATGTACAAACTTGTTCATTCTAGCACTACAATAAAATTTGTCTATAAATAGGTACATAACAAACAGTCGTCTATGTTATATGGAGCACATATATGTACATAATTTCTACATATATTGTAAGTTTCATTCACTTTAGAATAAGTCATAATTTGTAAACTACAACAACACTTAACAACAAATAAGGTTAACATAAGTTTCTAATAAATATTAAACCTCAATAAGATTTGCATTAGAACTTGTATAGTTCACCCATTGGCATTAATGTTGCCAATTTGTATCATGACATAATTACTAACATTTGTTAGCATATTACCATGTTCCACAAATTAGATTTGCCAATTCTAAAATATTATTGACAATCTCAAAATAACGAATTATTTCAAACCCAATATGTAGTAGCATATCATTATTTTGTACAAAATAAATAAATAGAAAATCATAAAATTCACATTAGGGTAAATATTTCCTATATATATGAAGTATAACTATACAGTCAAAAAATGTATTTTAATTACCACATCTCCAGGATCACAGACCACCAAAAAATGTTGGAGCTCATCAAACCAATCTACTAATTTTAGGATTAATGCTCCCTATGAATTATGTATATGTATATATTGGAAATAGTTCAATTAAAATTATATCAGGCTTCTAATAAAGCAAAATGATAAATGAAAACATTTTAGTGACAATGAGTTCAGAGGTTAGAACAATCATGTTCTGTTAGAACAACATGTATCAATTTATTCTTACATTAAACAAGATATATAATAATATGAGTTTATCTGATGTAATAAGTATTCTTATAAAGATAAAATAATAATAAGTAATAATAAAGTATTTTTTCTCATCTGACCATTTTTTATAAAAGTAAAAATATAAAGAGCAAGTGAGCAACTATATATTAACTTTATTTATCAATAATATTGGGGAAAGAAAAAAAATACAAACTAATAGGCTATGAGTAATAGTAACATATGGTGGTCAAGTTCCTTGTTGCAAGGTTTCGACACCAACTTTAGTTCAAAAATATTTGTGCAATATTCATATAAGGATATAGAAAGCAATGCATCCACACCATATAAGGATATGCTCACAAGTAGTACGACAAACGATAAGTTCAAGTCATTTGATAATGGTATCATATGAAAGGGAAAAAAATATGTATGTATATATATATATATATATATATATATATATATATATATATATATATATATATATATATATATATATATATACTGATGTTCCTCGTTACACTAGGGAGAAAAAAAAATTGACACTAAACTAGAGAATCCTAACATTTAGAAGTTGACAAAATAAACAGTAAAAAACACCATAAACGTATACGGTTATTAACATGAGACTCTTAGGTTAAGGTCAAAAATCGAAGATGTAAATGAGAGAGATACCAAATAAAACTTGGTTTGAATCACCAATAAGAGGCATCCATGATAAAGGCTTCCTTTGCCTCCAAGCACAGCTTGGTTCTAGCCATTAGTGTTGTTGTTTGGCAAAGTCTAGTCCAGCAAAACTAGGACTTAATTTGGCCTTCTAAGACCTTAACAAAAACTTGTAGATCACTAAAGACAGCCTGGATATTGATGTGTTGCTGTGTTCAATCTAGGTTGGGTCAAAGGTCATATAGCACATGCTAAATTGCATATTACTCATTGACTGTAAACACTACATATACCCATAATAATACCAGGTATACTGATATGCAAGATCTTCTGTCACTTGTATGGGTAATTGTGTGCTACACATGATATAGTTAAAAAAAATTGCATGGTAGTATTCACTACCCAAATCTTAATACATGCGTCTATATATGAGATCCAAGTGTTAATATGAAATAGATAGTTCATGTACAACTTGTCCATTGATTCTAGGTTGCTGGCGAGCAACAAAAACAAATTAATTCTATACCAATAGCTGCAAGGTTGTGGATTCTATCATTTTAAAAATGTATTAAGCTTTCAAGTGCTATATTCAGCAAACATGCATAATTATAATTTAATATAGTCCAGACCCGGGAAAAAAATTCAATTATTATAAAGAAGAGAACAAATAAAAATAATATCAGAAGCATTTCAATGACCTTTAGCGTTATTGACCGGCTGTAGTAATATAAGTAAGTTTTCCATGAATGCGAGTACTCGAAAAAAGGTCTACACATTATTCTTGTGTTTTGTTGGATGGAGTTACTAGAAATTAGAATTCCTCATTTGCTTTCAGTCATGTATTTGCTTAGCAAATCATTTCAAGTGCACAGAGAAAGAAAAAATGTGTGTTATTCCTCACAACAATTGGTAGGTTATATGATTGAACTGGTTGACATCTCATAATCATGGAATTGCTTTCAAATTCATTAAGAACATCTTCGTTTGCATAAACAATACCTAGACTCATGGAATTGCAATGGCATCAACCTGTCAAGGTGGCATAGCCAAGTGAATTGAATACAAATATAAATTTGCTATAGTATCATATTCAAGCTAATAGAAGAAAAATCCATAAATTACCTGAAAGTCAGTGATGTATACAATAGAAAATAGAGAATCCAAACAGTTGTTTGCACTATTATTCAAACACATAATTCTAATGTCTCCGAATAATAATGTTATCAAATATCAAACTGAATAATGATGTCATCAAATATAAAAGATAATGAATAAATTACATGTAGTAAAGAATATTTTAATTCTTAACATGACAGACATGTAAATTGATTCTTTTGACAGAGAGTATCAATTTCGATTAAAATAATATGTAAAGCCATGTGTATCATTTTTTTTTCTCGTCAAATAGATCATCAAAGAAAAATCGATAAATCGCTTAGATTGTTAGATTTTTTTTTTATCATCATGAAAAATGGAATAACAAAATAATAAAAATGTTAAAAATACCGGTCTATGGGGAAGTCATGCACGAAGCACTGCCCTAAGAGATTTTCGAGGTCTATGTGCAGACATCATCTCGAATCCTCCTAGTGATAAAACCCCCTTGCTACCGGCTTTCCGTCACCGCACACGGTTTCGGAAGAACGACCCGAACTTTGCTCTTGCCCAGAGTAGGAGAGATTGAAATAGAAAAGTATAAATCATATGGTAGTGATTTGTGGAGGAAGAGAAAGAGGAGAATCATGTGGTTGTTCCTCTCAAAAAGATGTGTCTTCAACAAGACAAAGTATGCATTATATAGACAACCCTTAACCTATAGAATTAATATAATTTATTAGGATTAAACAACCAATAAAATGGATAATAATGGACAACCCTTAACCTATAGAATTAATATAATTTATTAGGATTAAACAACCAGTAAAATGGATAATAAAAGGTAATAGTTAATAGGAATTAACATCAATACAATAAAAGTCATTGTAAGTTGATTTTTTTACAAATTCATACAACACTAGCCACATCGTCACATAGTTAGTTGCAAAGAAAGTGTGTAATCCTGATGAACATTATAATGTGTTGTATTGCGAAAAGTCTGCATCTCCTGCTTTCTGCGCTACACCATCCTGCTGCTATGTCGTCCAGTTATTGGAGCGAGAATTAAGTAAAGAGAAAGGAAAGGAGGAAAAAAAAAAAGTGAAGGAGAATTTCTTTCTCCAGGAGGAGATTCGTCATTCTTCAGCTAATCAATGCATTGTTTATCACAATAAACCAATTAAGTGGATTTGGGGATATAAGGATACAGCGACAGGCAAACATCACTTCTTACGTGATCATTTGATGATTATGTAAAGATACCTCCTCCGATGATTTCTCTTTAGGGTTTCGGATTTGGATTACGTTTCTTGAGCTGGCTTTATCATTAGTGGACACTTTCTGTGAACAGATCACATTGGCAGAATGGGTCCAGACACGTGGTTTGCCACTTCTTTCTCGCCCCCCTTAGCATCAGCCAGTTATGTGCATGATCTTTCCTATTATGGAGATGTATCTTTAAAAAAAAGTTGGATTGATTCTCTAGCCTTCTCTAGAAAGAACAAAAGGATGGAGAATGAATGGGCGACTTCAATCGGTCCATGAATGCGTATTTGGTTTATATTCCATTAGGGATGGAATATTGTGTATTATAGAAAAGTGTATGATTATCAAGAGTCAAGCAGAGAGCTGCAGAGTGATATATGCTTTGGTCTTTCCCTAGGTGATTAAACAAAAGGAAGAATATCGATTTGATTAGTTGTTTAAGGAGGTGTGCTCAAGAGAGATCATGATCACTCCCGAGAACAAGGTCCCCCCTCCCCATCCCCCATTTGCTTTGTCTTTCTTCTTTCTATATTGCTCGCAGCAATGTTGTTGGATAACAACGAACTCTTTCAAAATATGGCTAGGATTTCCAACCAGTGGTTACCCAGAAATTGCGTCCATAAGTTTTACTTTCTAACGCTCAACAATTGCATGAAGTAGATATCAAGTAATTAACTCCATTGCTTAGTGACATATAATTTCAGAGCATCTTCAACCTATTGTGAGTTTGAAAAAAATGGTTGCCACATAAGAATGACAAGCGTTCTTTTCAAAAGTTATTCTCCAATGCAAATGTGAAATAAAGTATGGAGTTGACATGACAATAACATGGCAAGGACAATGTGAAGTTGGTTGTCGATATCTAGACAATACACTTTACAACGACTTTATGTCCACATCATCAATTGTGAATAAAAATGTTTATAAAAAAAAAGTAGAAGAGTAGAAATTGTCTTGAAGGCTGTAAAAAAAAATATTGTCTTCTCATACTTTTGCATTGGAGAACACTTTTCAAACTCATTGTCTTTTATGAATATAATCTTGCCACCTATATAAGACATTGTCTTGTGTCTCTTGCCACCTAATAATCACAACACAAAACAAGACAATAGGGTTGGAGATGCTCTCACTGTGGTCTAATTAGATTTCGTTTGGTTTGCGCCAAAGAAAAGAAAAAGAAATCATGTTTTTAAGATATGTTTGGCAACGGTGTTTCTATTAGTTTTGGAGAGTTTTTGAGCCGATCGTTTATGAAGTATTTAAAAAAAAAAATCTTGTTTGGTAATTTTTTTTTTTTGAGGCACTAGGTTCTGATCGGTAATTTTATTCCATTTGTATCTTCACGAAAAAATATAATTATAACTACTAAAAGCCAACCATATTTCCTCTTTCTATCTTTGTTTCTTATCTACTTCCTCCAAACTATGAATACTTCCTCCGGTGAGTTTTTAAAGTCTTTTTTTCCTATAGTCTCTTCTATATTCATCCAGACCATCATTCTTATAATGGTTATCTTCATAAAGATGGTCATTCTTATAAATCCTATTTGTTATTGTCGAAGAACACTGTAGGAAATAATAATATCGGACAACTCTCAAAGCAGCATGCCAATGATCTTGTCGAGGCTCCTGTAAGAATTGAGACAAGATATGCACAGCATAGGCTAAGTCAGGGCGAGTAAATGATAGATAAATTAACCTCCCAACCAGCCTCCGATAAGGCTCTGCATCCTCCATCTTTGGACTAGTCGATTCTGCCAGCTTGTGTGATTGGGCTCCATGGGAAAACCAGCAGGTCGAGACCCCATCAAGCCGCATTCTGAAATGATGTCCAAAGCATACTTCCTTTGACACAAGGAAATTCCCTTCTGCACTCCGAGCCACCTCTATACCAAGAAAGTACTTCAACACACCAAGGTCCTTCATGTGAAAGCAAGAACTAAGGTACTTTTTGAAAGCATCTAAAGCACCTGAGTCATTACCAGAAACAATCATATCATCCACATAGATCAGAGCATGCAACTCTACCTTCCCTTGAAAAATAGAGACAAGGGAATAATCGGAATGAGATTGAACAAATCCATATGATATTAGAGAAGTAGCAAGCTTAGCAAACCAACAACGTGGTGCCTGTTTCAATCCATATAGAGATTTACGCAGGCGACACACTTTATTGGGTTCACTATGCGAAAAACCTGGCGGTAACTTCATATATACTTCTTCTGTTAGATCTCCATGAAGAAAAGTATTGTGCACATCCATCTGGTGCAAAGTCCAACCTCTCACAGCTGCAACAGCCAAGAACGTCCGAACTGTAGGCATCTTAGCTACCGGGGCAAATGTCTCTGAATAGTCGATCCCCTCTACCTGATGATTACCGAACACAACCAGCCATGCTTTTAAGCGCTCAATACTTTCGTCGGATTTGTACTTGATTTTATACACCCATCGACTTCCCAATGCTTTCTTCCCAGGAGGCAAATCGACAAGACTCCATGTCTCATTATCTTCCAGAGCCTGTATTTCAGTTTGCATAGCCGCGCGCTAGCCTGAATCTCGCGAGGCCTGGCGATATGAAGTAGGCTCAACACCTGCAGTGATGGCTGCAAGAAAATCTCTGTGTCCAGCAGTAAATATGTCATAACTTAGAAATTGTGTTAGAGGATACGAAGTACCTGAGAAAGTGACGGGAACAGATGAACTGTGGTGAAGGGGGGACTTTTACTTCGAACAGCATTCGTCACAAAATCCTGTAATCTCACTGGCTGTGATTTCTTTCTCATTCCTCTTCCCAATACTACCTCGTCGGGCACCTCTGGCAACA
Organism: Iris pallida; assembly: GCA_029216955.1. Classification (NCBI taxonomy): domain Eukaryota; kingdom Viridiplantae; phylum Streptophyta; class Magnoliopsida; order Asparagales; family Iridaceae; genus Iris; species Iris pallida. The sequence goes on from JANAVB010009593.1 coordinate 1,837,604, forward strand.
CTGTATCTCCTGTATCATCAGTAGTATCCGCATTACCCCCAGCGGATTCTTCTGTCAATACTTCTGCAGCTACCTGTGCATCCTCGCTACTCGGTGCCGCGCCACTAGCAACCACCCCGGCCTCAGCCACCGTAGCCGGCACCATCCCAAAAGTCTCTATATCATCTTTCGGCACCTCAACAGATGTATGGCGTGTCGCAGAAGACATCTCGCTAGTAGAGCCACACCCAGGAAATTCTTTTTCATAAAAAGTTACATCACGGGACACAAAAAATTCACCAGTCTCCAAATCATATAGTTTCCATCCCTTTTTATCAAGTGGATACCCAACAAAGATGCATTTTCTACTCATGCTAACAAATTTATCATATCGGGATTTCAAATCATACGTATAGCACAGACAACCAAAAATACGTAGATGATCATACGAAGGAGCCGAACCATTTAAAACTTCATAAGGAGACTTAAAATGCAAGATACTAGAAGGTGTTCTATTTATCAGATAACATGCACCCAGAACACATTCCCCCCAAAAATCCACAGAAAGAGAACCCTGAAATCTCAATGCCCTGGCGACATTTAAAATATGTCGATGTTTTTTTTCCACCCTTCTATTCTGTTGAGGTGTCCCAACACAGGATGTTTGGAACAATATACCTTGAGATAAAAAATAATCTCGTAAACAATTAAATTCAGTGCCATTGTCACTCCGCACACGACGGACATCGGCCCCAAACTGACGCTTTACCATAGCAATGAATTTAAGAAACATAGAATAGACAGCACATTTATCCTTCAACAAAATAACCCAAACAGCTCTAGAAAAATCATCCACCAAAGTCAAATAATAGCGTGCCCCATTAGATGACGGAACACTATATGGTCCCCACAGATCATAGTGGATAAGTTTAAAGCATCTCAAAGCACGACTACTACTATCAGGAAAAGTATCACGAGTCTGTTTAGCTTGATGACAAATATCACAAGCCTTATGAGCAAACATACTACTACCAGAGAGAAAAGGTAAAGTCTGCATTACTTTATCTGAAGAATGCCCCCAGTCTACTATGCCAAACCTCGGAATCACTCTCTCTGCATGCTAGGATTACCGAAACCAAAGAAGCTGGAACCTCTCCCAAGAAGTAAAGTCCACCCCTTTGTTCACCTCCTCCAATCACCATCCTCGTACTTCGGTCCTGAACAAAACATAAATCAGGAGTAAATAACATATCACAATTTCTGGCACCAATCAATTGTGAGACAGAGATCAAGTTGCAAGTCAATGTCGAAACATAAAGAACATCTGTCAACACCAATGAAGCAGTCAAAAATACTTTGCCTCTTAGAACAATCTCAATAGTGCTTCCATCAGGCAAAGTCACAGGACAGATAGGGCCCTCAAAGCAATCAACTAAACAATCACAAGAACCTGTCGTATGAAGAGTAGCTCCAGTATCGAATATCCAAGTGACAGAAGAATTCTTGCCCATCAGACGATCAGAGTTTGAAGTACCAGGGTTGGAAGGATTGTCGTTACCCAGCAAGCTCATCAGTTTCTTCCATTGTTCACCTGAGAGTGGTGAAGGATACCCTCCATGCATCATATTCGCCGAACTCCCAGCAAGACCAGCAGGGACACCATGACCAGCAGCGACGACATGATGAACAACCCCTGCACCACTAGTACCACGCCCCCCATCACGTCTCTGTTGTGGTACCGGGCCTCTTCCACCACCAGCACCACGTCCGCCCGCACGCCGAGGACGAGTCTCCCACCACTCTGGATAGCCAATCTTGGCAAAGCAAGTTGCAACATCATGACCTGTTTTCTTGTAATGAGTACAGATCATACCTGATTTGTCCCTGGAATATGAGGTTCTACTATTAGAAGTTGTAGAAATACGAGGTGAAGTCTTGATAGCCAGTGCCATCACCTCCTCAGCAGCGGATTGGACCTGAGATTTTTGCATATCCTCCTCCTCACGGACTGCCTGGTATGCCCGATCTAAACTTGGCTGAGGATCCTGAGCCAGAAGATTAGATCGGGTATGACTGTACAACTCAGCATTCAACCCATACATAAAGTCCTGAAAGTGGTCTTCATCCCTCATAGCCTGTAGCTTCGCAGCAAGTTCACCACAGATACAAGTAGGCAATGGAAAATAAGCAGCTTATTTATCCCACAGAGACTACAAATTTCCAAAGTAGGTTTCCATAGACATCGATGCCGTCTGTTTACACTCAGCCAAAGCCACCTTAATTTGTTGCTTTCGAGTGCCATTGCTAACAACAAATCTTTTCTCCAACAAGTTCCACAATGGATAAACCTCCTCAAAGTACGGCAAAGATTTCTTCAGAGACGGATCAATGGTATTAAGAACCCATTGAACCAATAGTGCTTGCACGTATCTCAAATCAAGCAATTTACTAGCATCATTAAAAGGTTTGACTTCAGTACCTTCCAGAAAAGTGATCTTTCGCCTAGAGATCAGGGAGAGACGTATCGACCGAGACCACTCAGCATAGTTCGGTCCACGGAAAATAATAGGAGTAATGATATTTCCTGGATGATCAGCAGAACTCAAAAAATATGGATCCTTCAGATTAGGATAATTTGGGTTGTGTGCACCGCCACCGCCAGTCGCGACGGAGTAGCTGGACGCAGCATTATCTGCCATTGCGGATGTCGGGTGTACAAAAAAATTTGTACAACTCCGACGAATCGGCCACTGATGGACGTGGTCGGCGGCGAAACGACCGCGATCAGGGACGCCGGATCTGGCGCGTAGGGACGAGCGGACGTCGGGTGTACAAAAATTTGTACAACTCCGACGATCTGCCTCTAATGGACAGGGTCGGCGGTGAATCGGGCGCTGAATCGGCGAATCCGGCGAAACGATGCGGATGTCGGAGTAGCTGGTTGAGCCGGGAGAAGGGGCGCCGAATCGGGCGCCGGAATCCAGTGGGAGCAAGAGATCGTACGGATCGGGCGGATCAGTTGGTCTTTTTTTTTCAAATTGATCGATTCTTTACTTCAGTTATAACAGATCAACAACTTTGCGACCGGTAGAATAAGAACCGATCAACAAAGGGAAGTCGAGCACAAACTGTCGGGACTGTCAAAGAGTCATCGATGCTCCAAGAAATCAACTTCAGCTTTATCAAGCACAAACCGATCAACAAAGAGAAGATGCTGGAAACAGCTTCGAGCACAAATGCTAAAAAAATCAACTTCAGCTTTATCGAGCACAAACCGATCTTCAAAGAGAAGATGCTGGAAACAGCTTCGAGCACAAATGCTAAGAAATCAACATCAGCGTCATCGATGCTCAACAAACCTTGTTTGGGGAAATTTTTGGTGGCTAGGGTTAGGGTTTTAGAAGAGGGAAAGAAGGGGAGAGGAAGTCTGGCGGCTAGGGTTTTTCGGGAGGCTCTGATACCATGTAGAAAATAATAATGCCTTGTTCTCATTGCTAGGGTTTGTTACAATATATATAGTGTCTACATTTGGGCTTATGGGTATGGGCCATATTTACATTACAAATATAATCTAACAAACACTGTATGGATACACACCAATAAAGACATCTCCAAGAACCCTGCATCAAGTAGACTTCAACATCAGAAATAAAACTTTGGTAGAGGTTTTGTTTATATATGGACATATAGGTAAGTTTATTCTTGTAAAAAGTACTTTCTGAACCGCTCATTCATTACTGAATTTTCAAGTATGGGTTGGACCAGTTTAAAAGATTCTAACCGGTACTCTAAAAATAACTCATAACATCTACCCAACAATTGTCAAGCATATCCTTAGAAAATTGAAATTCTTATTAATTTTTCTTTTTGACATTTGAAAAGACCCATAAAATTGATAAGAAAAGTGAATAATTTGTTGGAGTGGGTGTGGTTCCCAACCTATATGGAAAATACCCCGGAGTCAGATCGGGTATTCCTATATATAATAGGAATATTCTAATGGATTTGGATTAGGTATTTCTATATATAGTATGAATATCTCAATGGAATTGGATTGGGTATTTCTATATATAATAGGAATGCATCAATGGTTTAAATTGAGTATTCTTACATATAGTAGAATACCTCAATTTTTTAAAAAAGAGAAAGGATTCAAGACTATTGTGAAGGAGAGATCGCCTTGAATAATTTTTTGACATCTCATATTTTTGGGAGTCCGCAATCAAATTTTCTACTTTCAAGTGAGTTGTAGTAATCTGATTGGATGGGGAGGAGCTAGATAGTGTATTCTATTTATTCCATTAGTGGAGGTTCTTTAGGGTTGGACTCTGATCGTTCCGTGGTTTTTTCTATCTGGATTTTCACGTAAAAATTTATGTGTCTCCGATTTTTGTTTTGCGTTTTTGGTTTGTGTATTTTTACTCGGTTCTCTCGTATGACTTTCTTGTTTGGGGAAACATTTTCTGTATTTCATTCCAAACAGAGTGGTACCCGATCTTTGGATTCAGAGAAGTGTTAGGAGTTGATAGTTAAACCAGAAAGCAGAGATGGACACGAAGCTGGTGCGCATGGTAAACCTGAACGGTACCAATAATCACTACTGGAAGACCAAGATGAAGGATTTGCTATTAGTCAAGAAATTGTATCTGCCAGTATTTGCTTCCGAGAGGCCTAGTGATAATCCGAAGAGGACTAAAATTAGGACATATACATGTGTCTGGATACAAAAGACAGTTCGTTGATGAGAACGTGTATAATCACGTTGTCAATATTGAGCACGCTAGGACACTGTGGGATAAGCTGGAATTTTTGTATACGAAGAAGTCTGGGATAAATAAATTGTTCCTAATCCAGAAGATAATGGATCTGCGATACAAATATGGTACGTCCATTACAGATCAATTGTGTGCGTTTCAGGGCGTTGTTGACCTGCTATCCTCGACGAGAGTCAAGTTCGACGATAAGCTTCAGAGATTTTAGTTGCTATGTATATTTTCAGACTTGCAGGAGACCGTACGAGTATCTATGATTACTTTTGCTCCTGAAGGCGTGATCAGTCTGGGGTTTGCCAAGAGCGGGGTACTGAATGAGGAGATACGGAGACGTTCTCAGGGTACTTCATCCATATCCCACCACTCAGAGGCGCTAGTTTCAGAGAGCCACGGAAGGGACAAAAGCAGGGGTCCAGGTGGTATCCAAGACAAGAGCAGGGCAAGTCCAAGGGTTGATACAAGGACTCGAAATGTTACCATTATGACAAGAAGGGCCACATCAAGCAAAATTGTTTCACTTAAAAAAGAAAGAAGAAGGGTGATCAGGGGAGCAAAGTGAGTGATGAGGTTGTCATGAACCTCACCTGCGTTGTTCCACTACAACGACGGCCTCGGCACATGGAGGCGATCGTCGTAGGTGATGAGGTTGTCATAAACCTCGCCTGCGATGGCAATTCTTAGCTGGTGGACTCGAGTGCTTCATCGCTCGTATCTCACAACAGGGCACTATTTGCCACTTACACGACAGACGACTATGAAGTATGAAGATAGGCAACGATGATGTGTCGAAGGCGGTTGTCATTGGAGATATGGGTATAGTTTTTTATCTCAAGGATGTACGTCATTTTCCTGATATTCGTTTTAACCTGGTGTCAGTTGGAAGGTTGGATTATAAGGGTTTCTTCAATCTTTTCGGGAACGGTCAGTGGAAGCTTTCTAGTGGTTCGATGGTGATTGCTAGAGGAACCAAGAAATTCAGACTCTATTATATGGAAGGGAGCACACGTGGAGCACATGAAATGAATGCAGCTATTGATGCATCTATCGAGCTGTGGCATAGGCGGCTCAATTATATCATCGAGAAGGGGATGAGCTACTTGGTGAAAAGAAAAGAGATTTCAAGGCTAAAGTCTACAAAGTTGGAGAGATGCACGCACTGTTTGACAAAAAAGCAAAATATGGTATCTTTCCAAAGTCACCCAAGTTCAAAGAAGCCAGTGTTGCTCGACTTGATTCACTCGGATGTCTGCGGTCCTACGAAGATAAAATCTATTGGTAGTGCTTCTTATTTTGTGACGTTTATTGATAATTTTCAGAAAGGTTTGGATCTATGCCTTAAAGACCGAGGATCAGGCGCTGCCCACTTTCAAAGACTTTAAGGCCTCTGTTGAAAGGAAGACAGGTAAGAAGTTGCTATGTGTTCGGTCAGACAATGGCGACGAGTGCATTGGTCCATTTGATGCTTATTACAGAAAGCAAATGATACGACACCGAAAGACTCCACCAAAGACACTATAGCACAACAGTGTAGCGGAGCGCATGAATAGGACGCTGATGGAGAGGATACGATGTTTGCTGTCAGAAACAAACTTACCGGATAGCTATTGGAGTGAGCCACTTTACACAGCTTCTTATGTTATTAATTTATCTCTTAATGCTCCTTTGTAGGATTATGTGCATGATAAAGTATGGTACGACAAAAAGGCATCATATAATAGCCTGCAGGTGTTTGGTTGTAAGGTCTTGTGCATGTACCGAAGGACGATAGATCCAAACTTGAGCCGAAAGACAAGGCGATGCGCCTTCGTCGGCTTTAGTCGGGAAGAGTTTGGCTATAGACTCTACGATCCCATATAAAAAAAGCTCTACAGAAACAGGAACATGGTATTCATCGAGGATCAGACCATGACCAACATTCTGGATTCCAAGATGCCTTCTGAGGTTGAGTAATTGCATGAGTTAGATTCATTTCAATTCGAGCAACTTCAAAAGGACATCACAGAGGATCTAGTTATGGAGGAGCTAGTACATGGAGTTGATCCCAACCTTGATCATCAGGCGCTGATGGTGGTCAGGATAACCCTCAGGAGGATGTGCATGCCTAAGAGGTAGTTCCTGAAGGGCAGAAGGTTATTGATATACATTCACCATCAGTGGTTCCGTTGAGGATGAGCGATAGAGAGCGTCGACTATCTACGAGATACTCACTAGATGAGTATGTGCTACTAACTGACGGAGAAGAGCCCAAAAGTTTTGTAGATGCTATGGACGACGAACATAGGTAGAAGTGGATGAAGGCTATACAGGAGGAGATGAGTTTCTTATAGGCCAAATTCACTTATGATCTGGTGCGGTTGCCAAAGGACAAGAAGGCTTTAAAAAATCGATGAATATTCAGAGTGAAGTAGACAGGTGATGCTACTCATCCTCGATACAAAGCAAGACTGGTAGATAAAGGCTACGATTAGCAGAAGGGCATGCATTATGATGAGATATTTTTGCTAGTCGTCAAATAATTGTCTATTCAGGTGGTGCTAGAATTGGCAGCCAGTTTTGACTTGGAGGTCAAGCAGATGTACGTGAAGACAACGTTCCTCCACGGTGATCTTGAGGAAGAGTTGTATGTAGCCAGAGGGATTCTGTAAGAAGGTCAAGTCATACTTGGTCTGCCGATTGAGGAAGATCTTATACGTTCTGAAGTAGGCTTCGAAGCAGTGGTACAGGAAGTTCTGGTCGTTGATGAAGGAGCATGGTTATGTACGGATGACGTCGGACCAATTGTATTTGTGAGGTACTTTGCCAAAAATGATTTTATTATTTTACTACTCTATGTTGATGATATGCTACAGGTGGGTCAAAATGACACTAGGATAGCGGAGTTGAAGTGCCAACTAGGTGTGGCCTTCTCTATAAAAGATTTGGACACAGCGAAGACTATTCTTGGGATGGAGATCAACCGAAAGAGAGTCCAAGTTGCTATACTTGTCCCCAAAGAAGTAAATTAATGGGGTACTCCAGCATTTCGGGATGAACGAATCAAAGAAAGTGAGTAACCCCCTTGTAGCTCACTTTAAGTTCACTAAGGAGCATTATCCATCTACCAACAAGAAGGAAGATATGGTGAGGATTCCAAATGCTTCAGTTGTGGGAAGCCTCATGAATGATATGGTGTATATGAGTCCAGACATCGCTCACGTAGTTAGCACAATTAGTAGGTATCTTTCTAATCCTTGAAGGATACATTAGAGTGTGGTCAAGTGGATTCTACGGTACCTTCAGGGCACTGCCGATTAGAGAGTTTCCTTTGGTGATGACGAGCCGAAGCTGGTCGGGTATATTAATGCTGGTGTGGCTAGAGATGTAGACACAAGGCGATCGACTTCGGACTATATGATGATGTTTGCTGGTGGAACGGTATTGTGGCAGTCACGGTTGCAAAAATATGTTATCTTTTCGACGACAGAGGTAGAGTATATTACGACGAAAGAGGCTAGCATGTAAGAAGTTATTCTAGATGAAGAAGCTGCTATAGGTAGGGCTGGGCACGGGCTGCGTATAGTGCCCCGTTCCGCATAGTCAATCGAAGGAATCGAAAAGCCGACAGCGTTCAAACTTAGCCTTGCAACGGCTGCTCGAAGACTCGCTCGATCGAGGCGACTCCTCGCTCAGGTGGGATAGTTTCGGTGAACTTGCCTCATCTTAGCCTTCACATAATAAATTGTATATTTTTAACTTGCACAAGTTAGGCTTGATAATAAAAGAGACGCACCCATATAGCTAATAAAATAATCCCGACAGGTCAGAATGTGTTAGAACATGGAAGAAGGTCCCACGGTCTGCTTAGAAGTCAGCTCAGCGTGCTTTCAAAATGACACTCGGTCCTTTATTCCGTGGTTTGGGAGAAGAAAGTTGGCCTAAGTTGCTAAGTTGCCACAATGCTAGAAATTAGTCTAAGTCATAGGCGTCGCCTGCATGAATACTTGATAAAGCATGCACGGTCTAGTCGTCTAAGGCTTGGTATAGCCTTCGCATGTCCCGTGGTTTAAGTAGTACTGCATGGCTTGAGGCTTAAGTCTAGGCACCCAAAGAGCTTGGTTGTTCAAGTCGACCGCATGCATAGCACGTTCGCTCGATGCGTAGCTTGGCCTAACCTTTGCTCGTCAAGTCGTTGCCCGAATAAGTTAGAAAAGAATTTTGCTGGGCTATCGAAGTCATAGCAAGCACTATCCCCTGTTGTCTGCGATTGTCAGGTCACGTAGTCCCACGAGAACAAGGCTCGTCATATAAAGTATGTGACTTGAGCGATAGCGTCGCCTAGAGAACAAGGTCTGTCTATGGCACGAGCCACGGTTGGTTTAGTGAAAAGCTTGCCACAGACAAAGGAAGTCCATGCAACTGGTTGTCGCCGAGATTGGTCACGCTACTTAGGAGTCTCGATAGGGAAGTACACGAGATCGGTCCCGCTACTTGGGAGTCTCAATAGGGAAGTACACGAGATCGGTCCCGCTACTTGGGCGTCTCGATAGGAAAGTTCGCGAGATCGGTCCCGCTACTTGGGAGTCGCGATAAGGAAGCACACGAGATCGGTCCCACTACTTGGGAGTCTCGATAGGGAAGTTCACGAGATCGGTTCCGCTACTTGGGAGTCTCGATAAGGAAGTACACGAGATCGGTCCCGTTAATTGGGAGTCTCGATAAGTCTCGATATGCAAGCACACGAGATCGGTCCCGCTACTTGGAAGTCTCGATAGGGAAGTCCATGAGATCGGTCCTGCTACTTGGGAGTCTCGATAAGCAAGTAGACGAGATCGGTCCCGCTACTTGGCAGTCTTGATAAGGAAGTATACGAGATTGGTCCCGCTATTTGGGAGTCTCGATAGAAAGTTGGAAAATATGGTCATGATTAATGAAGGACTTGGTAGATCGATTTGAGCTTACATGGTCATTGGACAACTTGTGCGCAAGGTGAATTCCTCGAACGATCCTGGGGCACCGGGTTTGTGTAGACCTATGAGGAATTGCAGATATTGTACGACCTTCATCGACGGTACGACTCGATTGAAGTGAACCATTACAATATAGGATGCGGGTCATTCGGTGGGAGCTCATACCTCACACACGGATGGTCACCGTATACAAAGATCCAGGATAGCTTGACATTGTTAGTGACTACTCATATAGATGTGTCGGCATAAGAGCGGCTATCCGCGTGTATGCCTTTGGATGCGTCAAGGCATGGAGTTCCTTGGCATTTTGAGGCGTACGACCGCATGGAGTCAGAACATATATGGAACATAATGTATGGACATTGCCATCCCGTAGAATCTGCCACTCGTCACCTCGAAGCTTGTATTAAGAAATAAGAGAGAGAGAGAGCAGAGTGACTTGTAATATGAAAAAAAGTGAGCTTGAGAGACTTGTAATTTGGCCTAGTGCCCACATTGTAATCTTTATTCAATATCAATAAAAAGAGTATTTTGTATGACTTGTGTTTTGTATTCAAATTTTCGTTGCTGATTGTTCAATATTTCTGCTTGGAACTTCTGTGCGACGACTCCCGTCGCTTAGCCTGTAATCGGCCGTTATGGACCTGCCTTACGTGAGCACAATCTAGTCTCACACGGTATCACGCCTTTGCGAGGACGATCGCTCCTACGGGAACAGGGCGTGACATAGTGGTATCAGAGCACGGCTTTACGTCCTTGGACTTCATGTCAATTCTCTCAGTTTTGAAAGCTCGTCATTGAAAAATAAGTGTGCGTTCTCTCTCAAATGTCCTACTGCATGTCCATACAATAAGTCTAAATATATTCAAAGATCGTACAAGTGTTCAATCGAACGCATCGGTAGGCGATGGTCTTTGTGTCGAACGGTGTCGAACTGGAGTTGATAGAAAATACATGCTAAAGTTAGCAAGTCACGTGCGTACCTAAATAGTCCTACGTCACATTAGCAAATGAGCATGCAAAATTAGAGTATAGTCCAAACGGGATAGCTATGAACATAACCTTTTGGCTAAGTTGTGCTGCGTGTCGCGAACCTAGACTTTATGGTACAAGCGAATTGCGAGCGATATTAAGTACCGCTCGGTCATGAACGGAGACATACTTAGAGTGTATATCGATAGAACCACTATCGGACTAACGCTTTGGCGTACACGAAAGATTGGTTTAGATTTTAAGGAATAGTCCAACGATTTAGTGCGTCAAGACGCGTGAATCATAAATATGATTTACATGTGGAGTATCGATAGAAATATACGAGACTTAGACTATCGAGGCGACGTGAGCGATTACGCTAGAGTTTTGTCGAACAAATCTGAAAGATGTATTAGCGAATAATGCGAATGTGATTGTGGACTAAATCGGATGGCACAAATCCTGAGTGGTGTATGGTCAGTCTTGGAAATCATTCGAGCAAAAATTGAGGATTAGGGGTAACAATGAGTATGTCGACGAGGCGATGCGATCGCGCAAAGTCTTAGAACGCGTCACGCTTAGTTGGTCGTGACTTCGAATGTCTCAAACGAGATGTCGTTTGGACAACATGTGAAGGGGAAACACGAGTTAGGAAACGATATCGAATCAGGATTCGGAATGATGAATAAAAATGAATGTCTTGGTCGAGGAATCCTAGAGGATCGCACTTATAATTTTGAATTTGGTCGAATAGAATTATGGTATATCCAATTCGGACAATAGCATCAGTTGCACGACTCGGAGTTTATTACAAAGGAAGATCGTCAAGTTTCGTACATCATCGATAGTATTGAGGCGTATCAAAGATCGATGTGCGATAACTCGGGGGTCCTCTGATTCGAGGAATGATGATCGTATAAAATGTCATTGTTTCGATGGATGCTATACTCGGGATGTTGAAAAGTGTCAAGGAAAATATAGACTTGGCTCAAGGATTTTCTAGTCGAACGAAGGACGAACAGACTATCAAACTGAGATCTTAGCTTGGATGAAAATAAAATATTTGGATTGTTTCGACGATAACCACAACATTGACGTTCTTGTCTTATGCGAGCGCAACTCCAGCCTCGCACATGCATCACGCCAGATTAGGACGATCACTCCGCGTGAGCTCTAATATGGTGATTCATACAGTGGGGTAATCGAACTTGCATAGCGTGGCAATTTGATTACTTCGACTTGTGGTTTGACACGAAGGTGGACTCGAGAATGACTCAGTGTGCTTGACGATTAAACTTGAGGATTGAATAGGTCCAATCCACGTATCGAGAATGAATTAGTCAAGAATCAAGTAAGAGTTATGCTCCAATAAGGACGATTATCCTGCAAGAATGTGGCATGGTAATTCATGTCCAACGTAGATATTCGAACTTGCGTGAGATTGGGACGTGACAAATTGTTGTGCTAGATGACCTCGTGATCAAATACATGAATTCGATAGAATAGATATGTGAATTATGTTGACATGTCGGAAGTAATAGACTATACAAACTGGTGATTTGAACAGATTCGAATCTGCGCAACGAATGCCTTGATGCGAATTAGGTGATCTTGCTCGATGTTTAGAAATTTGAGTAATGCGAGCTTGGGTAGAAAATTCTGTACTATCAACTTTTGTTTGACCCTAGGATTGGGGTCAGTATTGGTATTATTATTGGAGAACTATGATTCCAATCCTGACATTGACTTTAGCCTTGAGAAATGGCCTAGCGGTTAGGCGAGACGTCCCTGTTTCAAGAGTTAGTATTCAAAAGACTGAACTTGAGGATTGGTATGGATGGATAGAGTGAATCGAGAATATGGAAATACCCCTCACGAGATTTGGCTGACATGCGTATATTTTAGGGACGCCTAAATATGTGCACGATGCGACTCGAGTGAGAATGACAAATTCTCTATCACGCGGCTTGGCTGAAATGCATGTATTTTAGGAACGCCTGGAATACGTGCACGATCCAACCAAGTGATACGTTGAATTCAAGTAAGACTTGAGGAATGGAAAAGTGTCAAGAATTTTGAAATCGTGTTAAAGGAAAGATTAATAGTAGTGCGAGCGTGGCTCGGATTGAATAAACGCAAAGGCGGAGTATGTACGAGAGTCCTTGGATCGAAGTGGTCTATAAGTAAGTACTCAGTTAGTTTCGAGGACAAAACTTTTTCTGAGTGGTGTATGATGTAGTGCCCCGTCCCGCTCAGTCAATTGGAGGAATCGAAACGCCGACGGCGTTCGAACTTAGCCTTGCAACGGCTGCTCGAAGACTCGCTACGTCGAGGTGACTCCTCCCTCAGGTGGGGTAGTTTCGGTGAACTTGCCTCATCTTAGCCTTCACATAATAAATTGCATGTTTTTAACTTGCACAAGTTAGGCTTGATAATAAAAGAGACGCACCCACATAGCTAAGGGAATAATTCCGACGGGTCGGAATGTGTTAGAACATGGAAAAGGTCCCACGGTCTGCATAGAAGTCGGCTTAGCATGCTTTCAAAATGACACTCGGACCTTCGTCATGTGGCTTGGGAGAAGTAAGTTGGCCTAAGTTGCCACAATGATGGAAATTAGCCTAAGTCATAGACGTCGCCCGCATGAATACTTGATAAAGCATACACGGTCCAGTCTTCTAAGGCACGAGCCACGGTTGGTTTAGTGAAAAGCATGCCACAGACAAAAGAAGTCCACTCGACTGGTTGTCACCGAGATCGGTCCCGCTACTTGGGAGTCTCGATAGGGAAGCACACGAGATCGGTCCCGCTACTTGGGAGTCTCGATAGGGAAGTACACGAGATCGATCCCGCTACTTGGGAGTCTCGATAGGAAATTTCGTGAGATCGGTCCCGCTACTTGGGGGTCTCGATAAGAAAGAATACGAGATCGGTCCCGCTACTTCAGAGTCTCGATAGGGAAGTCCACGAGATCGGTTCCGCTACTTAGGAGTCTCGATAAGGAAGTACACGAGATCGGTCCTGCTACTTGGGAGTCTCGATAAGTCTCGATAAGCAAGCACACGAGATCGGTCCCGCTACTTGGGAGTCTCAATAAGGAAGTTCATGAGATCGGTCCCGCTACTTGGCAGTCTCGATAAGTCTCAATAAGCAAGTATATGAGATCAATTCTGCTACTTGGGAGTCTCGATAAGGAAGTACACGAGATCGGTTTCGCTACTTGGAAGTCTCGATAGAAAGTTGGAAAAAATGGTCATGATTAATGAAGGACTTGATAGATCGAGTTGAGTCTTGCATGGTCATTGGACAACTTGCGCGCAAGGTGAATTCCTCGAACGATTCGGAGGCGCCGAGTTCATGTCGGCCTAGGAGGAATTTCAAATGTTGTACGGCCTTCATCGACGGTATGACTCGATTGAAGTGAATCGTTACAATATAGGCTGCGGGTCATTCGGTGGGAGCTCGTACCTCGCACGCGGATGGTCACTGTATACAAAGATCTAGGGTAGCTTGACATTGCTAGTGACCACTCATATAGATGTGTCGGCATAAGAGCGAACATCCGCGTGTATGCCTTTGGATGCGTCAAGGTACGGAGTTCCTTGACGTTTCGAGGCGTGCGGTTGTATGGAGTCAGAACTTATACGTTACATAATGTATGTACATCGCCATTCCACAGAATCTGCCACTCGTCGCCTCGAAGCTTGTATTGAGAAATGAGAGAGCGCGGATGGACTTGTAATATGAGATAAAAGTGAGCTTGAAAGACTTGTAATTTGGCCTAGTGCTTACATTATAATCTTTGTTCAATATCAATAAAAAGAGTATTTTGTATGACTTGTGTTTTGTATTCATATTTATGCTGATTATTCAATGTTTCTGCTTGGTACTTCTGTGCGACGACCCCCGTCGCTTAGCCTGTAATCGGCCATTATGGACCTACTTGCGTGAGCCCAATCTATCCTCACGCGGTATCACGCCTTAGCGAGGACGATCGCTCCTACGGGAGCGGAGCGTGACACCGGGCCAGGTCCAAATTTGATGGAACCGGACCGAACCCGTTCTTTCGCAAGCCGGGCCAAGCCAAATTTTTTTGGAACCTGACCGGACTTGGCCCATTTGAAACGGGTCCAAACCGGACAGGGTCACGGATCCAAACGGGTCAAAAGTTTTGATGTATGTATTTATGTCTAAACTTTGGGTTCCTTTTGGTGCAACTGTGCAAGTAAGCTATTGACTAAAAACATGTTATTATATGTCACACTGTGCTTTAAGCAATATTGCTTTCACATTCAGGTTCCTAGAGAAGGCTGCTATTGAGAGAGAGGAGGACAAGATCAATGGTAGTTTGAGTCCACGGATGCTCTGAAATGTCATCCAAGTTGAGGAGCTAAAGAGGATCGTCCGACTCCTTCCTGTATGGGTACCATGTTTGTTCTCCAAGACAACACCATGAACATCCACATGGACCCCACTTCAAGTCTCAGCAGCCTTCCTATCCATGCTTGACACTATCAGTGTCATCATAATGGTACCAATCTACGACAGCATAATTTTTTCCATTGAGGACAAGTACAACTGTAGAAGCATGGAAAAGAACAGAGAAAAGCCCATGCGGCTCCAACAGAAGGTTCCTTATGCGGCTCGGAAATCCATTAATGACTTATGCGGTTCAGAGTCTTTTAGAGCCTCATACGGCTCGGGTAGCCCTATGCGGCTCAGAAAAGAGCTACGTGGCCCTAAACAGTTCTCCTCTACAGCTGGCCATAATGCCGCCTCCCAATTAATTGCTCTGACGACAGCTCTGACGCAATGAATGACAGCTCTGACACAATAAATGACAGCTCTGACATAAAAGCTGGAATGATGATGGCGTGCTCCTTGGGAAAAGAAGAAAATCTTTCTGGCAGGATCCGTCAAGTCCCAAGCACCCCTATGCGGCTGCTCGCTCCATACGGCTGCCATCCCCATGCGGCTGTCAATTCTCATGCGGCTGCCATCCCTATACAGCTGTCAATTTTCATGCGGCTGCCTGCTTCATGCGGCTGCCCGCTTCATACGGCTGCTCGCTTCATGCGGCTACCCGCTTCATGCGGCTGCCCGCTTCATGCGGCTGCCTGCTTTATGCGGCTGCTCGCTTCATACGGCTGCCCACTTCATGTAGCTGCGTCCTTCATGCGGCTGCTTCCTTCATGCGGCTGCCCACTTCATGCGGCCGCACCCTTCATGCGGCTGCCCACTTCATGCGGCTGCTTCCTTCATGCGGCTACCTCCTTCATGCGGTCGTCTCCTTCACGAAGCTGCTGCCCCCATGCGGCGGTTACTTTCATGTGGCTAGGACTTGGGGTCATCCGTATGCGGTTCACTTAGACCGCACTCATGTGGCTCTGCCAGACACCCCGCTCATGACGACAAGTTGAGACACGTGGCTGTTGAGACACATGGCGACAAGTTGAGACACGTGGCTGTCTTATCCCCTCGGAGGTATGGCTGCTTGCAAATCCTGACAACCAGATTTAGTGCAATCACCATTATTACTCAAATCAAATCAGATTTGTTGTGATAAAGTAAATGGACACGTGGCGGGAGATCCGAGCTTGTCATAATAGATTATGAAGATTCATTGCAATCAGCATTAATTGCCCATACAGATTTGGCGCAATCAAGAATCAATTGCCCAGATGTAATGCAATCAAGATTAATGGCCCAGATGATTGGCTGCCGACTTTTTAAAGAGGGAATCATTGCAAACCCTAATGATCATACCCCACTCCTATAAATAGCAAGGTGCCATTCCCTTGCAGAAGAATCGGATCTAGAGAAACAAAAAAAAAATATAGCAAGGTGCCATTTCCTTGCAAAAGAGATCCTCTCCACCCGGCTGGACACACAGAGAAACAAAAAGGCACGCACAGAAGAGTCTTCCCATCCAGAGAGCATTTCTTCATCAGAGCCAAGGCTACGTCTGATCGTCCAAGGAGTAAGGCAGAGCGGCCGTCGCTTTCCCGAGCCTCTACCGTCACCCCCGAGAATCAAAACTAAACAATCGTACTTAGACTGCTGTACCTAGGTTTTCGTTCATATGCTTTCTTTGTACGAGCGAGTTTGTGTTGTGAAGTAAAAGTCCAGTCCTCCCATATAATTGTTCTGTTCTTTTATAATCAATGGCAAACTACAACGACCACAAGCAGGGCTTCGCCTAGCTTACTCAGATCGGCATCGGCTTTGCCTTTGCCATCTTTTCCATCTTAGCTATCAACTTTGTAGAGCTCATCAGACTTCATATCATCGCGAGAGACAACATGTATGACTCAGGAAGTCTACTTGCCTATATCCATATTTTGGCAGGCATCTCAATACTTAGTTATATGCGTCGTAGAGGTCTTCGTCAAGTCTACTATCAAGGCTCAAAAGTCTAATAAAATTTTAGGATTTTTTAAATAAAAGGCCAGGCCGGTGCCCCGTTTATTTTAGAAACACGACTTGCCCCGACCTGTGAATGCCACGTGCCCCGCCCCGCCCCGTCCCGTTCCATCCCATTTAAATTAGAAAATTTAGGAACAGACTTGTTTGGACAATTTACGGTTCGGGTGGGAACTGAGGGTCCTTGACCCGTATGCCCAGCCCAAGCTGCAGGAGGTGAAGCCAAAGGAAGAGCAGTATACTTTGTTTTACGATAGCCAAAGTGTCATTCACCTTATGAAGAACCAGATATTTCATAATTGGACCAAACACATTGAGACTCGGTATCATTGGATATGTGTTGTAGTTGAGAAAAAAGACACAATTGTAAGCCCATGTTATTTGTATATTTTAAATTAAGGGTTTTTAAACACAAATGATATTTTTTTAGCCTTAAAATAATTTATTATAATTATTAAGAATTTTCTAGAAACTTAAAATATCATTTTGCAAGACTTAAAATATCATTTTGCAAGACTTAAAATATGATTTTGCAAAACTTAAAATATCATTTTGCAAAACTTAAAATAATTATTAATAATTTATTATAATTTAATGATTTTTAAAACTTAAAATATCATTTTGTAATTTATTAAACTATTTTTATAGCAGTTTGTAATTAATTAGAATGTTTATAAGTTGGAATGCAATTTTAGTTTTGTCTGTGCAAATTAGAATTTGCACAGAACACAGCGGGATAGGATTTATAAATTAGGAATTGCATATAGTTAAGGCGGTAGGGTGTTTTACAATTTAAGAAATTTTGACAGTTTTTCTGCAAAAGCGGTCGACGACCACCGCCTTGGTTTTGTCATTTTCCTGACCGACCTCGTCGTAACCCTAACCCCAAATCCTAATCCGGCGATCGAAACCCTAATCTAAACCTAGCTTCGACCCTATAAATACCCCCTCGACCAAAACCCTAACCCTATTTATCACCCCGACCACCCTAGCCACCGCCACGACTTCTTCTTCTTCTCCGACCACTCGTCGGAACCCTAGATCTATTCTAGGTGCCACCCTAGCCGACGTGAAGGCCTGCGACCACCACCAATCGGTTCGCCTCGACGAGACGAACTCGGCCATATTTTTTCTGATGCACCTCGACGCCTCCTCTGCGGTGCAGCAGCCCCGACAGCCACCGTTGGTCGGACACGTACGTGTCAATCCCTCCCGGCTACGTGTCTGTGTATCGTATACACGTGGAAGGGTCATCGTTTGTCGAGGAGTCTCGTGATGGCCCTGGACACGGCTAATTCATATCAGAACATAAGTTCTCGCCCCGGACACAAGACTCGTATCGAGTCCAGAAACCCATGTCCCTAACTGTCTGGACACGGGTATAGGTTAATGGGTTTGGGTTTACTGTGCTTTTGGGTTCAGGTTTACTGTTCATAATTTCTCTAAAATTAAACATTAACAGCGTAGTCAGCATTTAATTGTTTCGATACATATATCCAAAATATTGTATATCCTAAATTTAGCTCGAACCCTTCGAGCCTATCCACAACCAAAGCTCCTCAGAAATCCTCTTACTTCATCCAACCTAGACAAATATAGGAGGAAAACATTAGTGTTCCTGGTTAATAAACAAGCAGTTGAATTTATGAGTTAGCTATCCATAGAAAATTGCCTAAAATTCTATGAGTTATAATCAACCAAACAACTGGAATCCATTGTCAGTTGAATTTATTAGTGATCCATTCATATCCATACATACTTAGCAAGTCCACAACTTGTGGCAATGGAGGGCATTGACTCCAATGTCTGAACTTTGATTACAATTTTTGTAAGTAATATTCTTTATATTCTTTTCCTTCCTATACTAATAAGGTAACATAATTTAGTGGTAGTTAAAAAGAAGTCATATTATTAAGTTTGTTGCTTCCAGTACTACAAATCATACGACAACTTCCCTGAAACATAGCAAAATATGTAGACATAATATTGAATGTAAACTTTAATCTTACTGTAATATTCAGTACTTATATCATTCTTGGACTAAGAGAGAGGTATCACTAAAGACGTACCTAGTCTTTAAACGGCATAATATGGTCAGTTGGCCAAGCCGTGGTACTTCCAATGATTTCCTCTACTGCGTCATTACCAAAACACGGCCTAAACAACAGAGCTTTGGGTTGTATCACTATATCTACCCAAACACGGGATGCACCTTGTCCAAGAGGACGAATGGTAAGAGCAACCCATGGGGGTAATACTACAGGCCTAGGCCAAATGGCAAGAGCAACCCATAGGGGTAATACTACCTGAATTCATTCTACAACAACCAAATATAATTAGAGAATTATAACTACAACAAAATAGACTTCATGTGTCATAAGATTGGACAAAGTACAACTATCTTCTTAACTGTTGGATGCTCAATTAGTGAGCAAGATGGAGTTACAAATCCTCCTTGCACACTAATTGAAGCCTCATGATGAGTTCTCCTCCATGTAAATATACTACTCCTTTTAAGAAGCTGTGTCAATATATTCAATCTCATTTGTATCAATTGTGAAAAAACTCAAGTAATTACAGTCTTCAAATTTTACTATCTCAAGGCATTATAAGTTGCAAATGAATCAAATGATCATATATACCCAACTTTCCCAATCTAGAATACAAGTATAAATAGTGAACCCAACATTTTAAGCTAATCTATTAGGTATAGCATCTCACTGACAATTTTTTAGTAAAATAAAAGAAATTGTGTCCATAAGAGACGCACCTTCCAAAGAAGTCATAGGCCAGTATGTTGTCGCTTGTCATTTCAAAAAGCTCCCAGAAGTTTATCTTGTTTGGCACTGTTTTTGAGTACTTGCTGAAGATGTCCTCTAATTAAATTAACTGGATCATAACTAAGATCAAAGCAAACAAAAGCGAACCATAGACAAAAGGAATCCATATTGACTTTATATGAATGTGGGCATATATTGTGTTACTTTCAAAGATCATACATTCCAGAGTCACTCCATGCTTGCATTTGTGTATGTTGTGGACATATATATGGAATAGGGGAGATGGTATCCATGACTACAAAGAAGTACACTTGATTCATAACAACAAATTAAAAATTAAAATAGAGTGAGTAGATTTAACGTACTAGGAGACTAGGGTAGCTAATAGCACCGTTGATAAGAATGGCCAAGATAAACGACAGGATCACATTGAAACAGGCACCACCACATCCTGAAATTTCATATGCACATCAAAGATTATATGATCATAGACTAAATTGTTTATAATACATGGTAAGTGGAAGAACAAGCACCACTGAATAATCATGAATTCATGAAGTTTAGACACCTCCTCTAGCATATACTAATCTCAAACCTTAATCTTGTATTGTCAAACAAATTGCTCATTGCTTAGATGATGTCTATGTAGCCCTCATGATCCACAGTGACAGGCAAGTAAAAGGAAACAATTCTTGATCTTTATTTACAAAACTAGAACTGCACTGTAGAATAATCTAGATATGAATAAGTTGCAGATAAAGGAAGAGGCTTATCTTGGGATAGTTTCTATCTAAGTTCCTCTAAATAGTTGAGCACTGTCCCTCCCCCAAACTAGGATATGATTCGATGAACTTCTCAATTTATCTCACTTTGCTGTGATTTAAGGACTTCAAAAAGCTTATGTGAAACCTTATGAAAAATAAGACACTTAATAAAAATTAGTCAATAACATAGCATACCTGTAAACATAACCACTAATCTTTGGATTAAGAAAAGAAAACCTCATTGCAAGAACTAAGTAGTTAATGAATTGAACTCAGCCGGGTCCAAGATATTAAGTCTTTATAAATGTATTGATTCTATTGAATAATTTTTAAGCTTCTAGTTCTATGCTTACGAGAGAAAAAACCTTTTCATTGACAGTTATAGCTGTCGCGATATTGAAATTCATTGTCATTGCTAGGTGATTTTTTATCAAAAAGCTACAATTCCAGGGTTAGTTACTAAGGTTTGCTTCAGTTACGAGAAAGAAATGACAAGAGTGATCAAAGCTACAATTCTAGGGTTAGTTACTAAGGTTTGCTACAATTCCAAAAACAATTTTACCTTTCCCTACTTGGAACCGATGCCACTGCATCTCATCTTAAAGTGTATCATTATTGTTCAGAACTATGTTTTGACCTTTTTCCGTAGATAAGCTCTGTTCAGAACTGATGACGCTCCTAACCCACTCCTGGTGCAATATTGCAACCAAGAAAAGGCACAAGTTAGCATCACATTTATACTTGGCACTACCACTACTACTAGCACTCCTTGATAAGAGTACTAAATACAAGAAAGCAGTCACCTGAGAGTGTGAGTAGGTATTTGTCGTTGAGCCACTGATATCTGTTGGAGAATACAGAGAAGAAGACAACAAAGGAAAAAAAATTAAAAGCAAAGAAGGTTGAAAAAAATTAATGAACCCAAGTGCTCAATACTCCCTATGTTTGGTGTGTCACTAGCGGTCAACACAAACTCTAGAGTTTGGAGTAGTTGTTATTGTGATGGTTCAAGTTTATATATCAAGATTATTCTAACAAGCCTCACAGGTCAAATTTCTATATTTTGAGGGCTGAGAACTGGATTCGTGCAATTGTACAATTTCTTTAAATCTCCAAACTTGGTACTTATGTTGTAGCTAGAAAGAAAAAGTCTAGTGTTTGATCAGTGTGGTGTTTTATGAAAATGTTTGTAAAAGCAACAACAGAGATGATAAGTTAAGAGCTCCAAAGGCCCAAATACATAGAACCAATTCCCAAGTAAACATATGTGGCGATTGGAAGGGAGAATCACAACATGGTCTCCTATTAAGTCGCAACCTAACCCCTAAACTCAACATAAGTGCATTGTTCACTTGACTGCAATTGCAAATGTAATGATAATGGAAGGGAATAAAGTTTTAATAATTTTCACAAAGAACATGCTAATTATATACATAACTAGTTTTAATAATTTTGTAGCATAAATGCTTTCACACACTTTTACTACCTACTATTTTTTTGGGAAGCACACTATTTTTTTTTCTTACAGATTTTCCTAAAATTTTAGAGAATTCATACACTTTTACAACCAACTATTATTGATCTACTAGAAAAATTATCATTTATAGGTTATCATCGTGCCATCCTATTCAGCGGATCCTAAACCCTAAATTTATAACTGAACAATGAATCTGAGGTCCGAAACACTAACCAAAAAATTATGGTAGAGGAAGGCCCCTCGGCTCCCAAGCGGATAGCACCTCTTTCTATTGCTGTCCTCCTGCTCCTCCTCTCTTCTCCGCCACTCCGTTAATTGATCCTGAAATCTCTCAAAAGTCGAGATCTGACAAATAAAAGTCGAGAAAAAAATTGGAGAGAAAAGTAAGAGGAATTGGCATGTACGTCTAGTAGACGAATCGGTCGACCCGGTGGTCGATCTTGAGGGCCTCGTCGTAGTTGATCAGGATGGAGAAGACGCGGTGCCGATTCCGGACAAAAAAATGGCCCATATACGAAACATTGGGCAAAGTAGGCTCCTCCTATTCTTCTTCCAGCATCTTGTTGCTCTTCGCCTATAGTCAGCAGGAGGACAGCAATAGAAATAGGTGTTATCCACGTGGGAGCAGTAGAACAGTAGCGGACATACACCGGGACAAGTGGGATCCTGAGTAGGACGAGGAGGATGAGGGAAGAAATTAAAAAATGGTTTCAACATAGAGAAAGAGAGAGATGAGTGGGGATGGGGGTCCTGATGTAACTCCACCTTTCTAAATAAATGGAAATTTTTAAATTTTTATATATATAGTATTGATTAAGTAATTTAGAATTTATTCTATATACTTTAAAAAAAATATGTGAAGTAAATACATGTATTAAGTGTTACTCTTCAACCATGGGTTTTTTCATGTGATTTAAACCTTTAATTGTCAGCCCAAGCCCATGTATTAAGAGCTATTCTTTTAGCCATAGACTTCCCATGTGGTTTAACCTTTAAAATTGTAAACCAAGCCCATACTCCATTCTCTGTAGATTAGGTTTAAACCTAACGTTTACTTCTTCTTCAAATATCTCAACTGATTGTTTAAATTCTTTTCGAAATTCTTTGGAGGAGGGGCGGTTACACCAGCCATGTGCAGCCACGATCCCCAATTCTTCCCGCCTAATTTCCTTTTCTCTCTTCAATTGTCGACCTCCCTCCATCTCTATATAACTGGAGTTCTTCCATTAATCCATCAAGAATTCTGTTGTAAAGGAATACTGCAAATTCTTTTCTCGATCGAGCTATTCCAATCTCGGTGAGTTCATCAAATCTCCTTGATATCAAGTTTTGGGAGATCATCCTTTGATCCTGTCATAATAAATTTCTTTCTTCGCCAATATGATGCTTCTGTAGCAACGAAGTCTTTGGATCGGATCGATCTAAAATTTCTGGACTGCATCAAGATCGAAGTAATCATGGTGAGTCCTTCTGATCCCTTAATTTGGGTCTATTTTGATCGAGTAGGATGATTGGTGACCGATCTAAACTCTTGATTCATTCAGTATTCTTTCGATTGATTTGTCGAAGCACTCGATGGGATATCTCCACAAAATCGATTAGGTGAGTATTGTTCAGTAGTTTCATTCCTTGGTACTGAATTCATTTGAGAATTCGATGATTGAAGTTTGTTCATTAATCGTGCGTTTCCCAATTTTGTCCTGCTTTTGCTTTCGAATTTTTACTCTGTTTCGTGTCTTCGATCTCGGTTTCAGAAGAAGTTGCATCAACCCGACACAAGGATTTGTGTCTAAATCTGAGCAGATTTGACCCATTTTGTTATCATTCCATCGCAGGTATTTTCTTCATTTTATTATTTTAGTTTCTCGTTGAGTTGATAATTTGGTTATAGGAGTGATGATTGAATCGAGTATTTAAACCATTAGGCCTAGTTTATCTTGATATGTCAGATCTGTGGGTAATCATCCCCTATTTTGGAATGGAAATTACTGTTGGATAACTGGCTCAGTAGGCAGAATTCATATGTCAATTTATGCTTGTGATTATGTGTAATCAATTTATGCCTGGGAGTACTTCTCGATTTAAACCTGAGAATGAAGTTCAGATTAAACCTGAGAATTGAAATCTTCATTTTCCTTTTGCTGTAGCACCTATGGGACAGTTTGGTCTTAACTGTTGAATATGATTTGATACTCAGTGAACCTGAGATACAATTCAGTGAATGTTCAGTGCACATGATTTGATACTCAGTGAATCTGAGAATGAAGTTCAAGGTTGAATCTGAGAATGAAGTTCAAGATTAAACTTGAGATATTATTACATTGTAAACTGAGATTGTATTAACTGTTGGATAAAATAGTTAATCTGGAATTCATATAGACTGGGAAATGGGATAGGGACCTAGCTCACTTTTTGTACAACAGTAATAAGGACCACTCTTAAACTAAGCTTCAAGTCCTCTGTTGTAATGACAGGTATATAGTTTAAAAGTTTTCCTTAGTTTAATTTAAGACTAAATGAGTCTAGTTTTTCATTAGATTTATTTTCCAATCAATGTTAGTAACTTTATATTCAAGTATTAGTTGACTAATGGTTATGAAGAATAGTTGTAGAAAGTTTAATGATGGATAATGGGCTTAACCCAATATCATAGCTTGTAGTTGGGCATGTTAGAACTGCAAGACACCAATATAGAGCTTGATTAGTTATTAACCAACTTGTACCAATATAAACCAGAAGGATATCCAGCTTCCTTGATTTCCAGTACCTTCCCGGAGCCAGGCAAGTACTTTTCTACGATTTTGTATATTTATATATCATGTACCTTTCTTGTGACACATCATGGCACGATATCATGTACTCCTATACTCCTGTACTCTTGCTCTTTTACTTATTAGTGTCGGGTGGAAAAATACACTAGCCATGTGAGACCAATCCCGATTACTATATTCATGTGCCTAGCTTAGGCCTCGTATCGTGCACGCGGGCCCTAAGTCGTACCATATTTATGTACTCCTGTGCATGTTCTCACCCCAGCCGGTCACATGTACTAGATGTATTTTGATATTGTGCACTTATCATGTCTGGTACTACAGGATTATAGTTTCATTCCTGTACATTACATTTCCTGTACTTTACATTCATGTACTATAGTTCCTGTACTTATTCCCTGTACTATTTTTCTGTACTTTCATGTTTATTCCTATATTTCATTTCCTGTACCCTTGTACTCATTTCATATCATGTTCATGTTTCATTACCTCGAACTGTACTTTGCTCCGCTCCTGAATAGGATATGTTGCAGGTGAGTTGGAGGCCTTGTGCGACACATGTTATGGACAGGATGTTGCTATTCTTGCTGAGCCAGCTGGAGCTGTGTTGGACCTAGAGGCTGCAGAAGCCTAGAGCTTACCTTAGCACTTTACAGTTTTACTTTGTACTTGAGACTAGTAGACTCTATCTTTTATTTTGCTGGAATGTAATAAATTCTGAGATTTGTACTTTACTCTGGATTTGGGGACACATTTATAAATGCTGTGATTTCATACTTATTCATGTTTATCTGGTTAGTTTCCCTAGATTGGTACAACTTACTTTGTTGTGTCTAACGACAAAGGCTGGACGTGTCCGACTCGTATCCGATTATTCGGGAGCGGGTCGTGACATATTTTTAGTGGTGGCCTATGCAGGTCTATCCTAATGGTACCTAGGTCTTAGCGTACTATTGGTGGACTTGATTTAAACTAGGGAAACTTGATCACAACATAGGAAAATTGGGAAATAAGGGTATATCAGGTATACCAGGTATATCAGTTATATTGATATTCTATAAACACTTGTTGTATTTAGGTCTAGGTTATTTTAACAAGTTTTTTGTTTTTCAGATAGCCTAAAAGAACGCGACACCAGAACAGTCTATCCACCTACACTTGAGAGTTTCGAGCTCCCACTACCTTCTATCACTCTACTATCCCCATGGGTAGTACGTAGTTGACGGAGACGTTTGAAGAGTCCCTTGACAAACAGAGGGAGCATGCCATCCTTTTCCAATCCAGACTTGTGGATACACTCTTCGAGCCAGAAAAGACTTCTGATTTCCAGACTCTCAGACACTTGAACTTTTCCGTCACCGAGCGCATATCTTGCACCGAGGAGCAGATTGAGAACCTGGAGTTACCACTGAAGATCATCCAAGTCTCTGAGGACCCGACTCATCTGAAGATTGGAGCCACCATCCAGGAGATCCAGAATGTAGCACAGACAATAGGACACAATGGAAAACTGAAGCTCAGGAGGAACATGAAGACTTGTGATGAACATAGCAGCTATTATGGATCCGCGAAGTATCGCCACACTCAGACCTTGCTTCTTCAGCCCAACGGGAGGTTCAAATTCAGATCTAATCGACGATTATTTGCAGTTCTGCCACCTCTCAGGACACCACTATGAAGAGTGCCGCAAAAGACAGAGGCTATGCTTGTACTACGGATCGCCTGCCCATCAAGTTAAGGATTGCCGGAAGTCGTTGATCGTATTGCCCAAGGACGAGCACAAGGAGCACCAGGACCGTAGCAGAAGGACCCGCCTCTCCAGATTCAACAACTATATGGAGCATTACTACGGGGATCAGCCTATGTCAGAATAGCTGAAGAAATTGAAGCAATTCCAGTCCCAGAGAAATATTGAAGACATGCTGAAGACTGAAGGTTTTTCTTGCATGGTTGGAGCAGACTATGGATCGTGATTCACATTCCATTTTAATTTTCTAGAATTTTCTTTGTTCCTGTTTAATGGCTTGATAGATTTTGTTTTCAATCTTAAACCCTTTGGTGTCTATTCTAGATAATATTCCTATTCTAGAATTTGTCCATTATTCGAAGATTGTTTCCTATTCGGTAAACATGTTTCATATCCACAATTCGATAATTATTTGAAATCCACTACTCGATACTGTTTGCTCATTTCCTTTGATGACTTTGATTTTCTATTCGAGAGTTGTTGTTCACTACTTGTTTCGACCTTGTTTCCTATCCAAGGATTCGCTTTTTCCAGGATACTTGTTCCCACTCGTTATTGATATTCTGCTCACTAATCAAACTTGTACTAATCAAGATTTATTCCTACTTGAAATATCATTCTGAAACCGTGTTTGAACCTTCGCTTCTATTTATGCTTGTTTGAGACTCTATTTCTTATTTTGACTTTATTCGGGACTCGCTATCTATTTACGATTTTGTTACTATTGAGATTTGCTTGTTTCATATTTACGATCCAATACCTTATTTCCTATTGAAACCTGTTTTCTAGTTACTATTCAAAAATCTTGATTCCTCGTTGAGATTTTTTATTCGAGATTTTGTTCCTTATTCACAACTTTGTTGATACATAATTTTTTTATTTTTCTACTGTGTACCTTATTGGAGATTTCATTTTCTATTCAAGTTTTTACTTGGGATTTCATTGTTATTCAAGATTTTATTGAAACTTGCTTTTGAAATTTTATTTCTTATTTTGAAACTTGTCTCCTACCTGATACCTTGCTTCAGTTCATCCTTCGAGACTCTGTTATCCTTTCGGGATAACGTCCCATATATGAAATCTTGTTACCATTCCAGATATCAGTTGATATTCCGTCATAATTTAAAACTTCGCCCTGTTTGGAATTTTAAATCTCCCTAGTTGCCCTTTTGTACTCACTGATGGGATCCCTTGTCGTCTCTTAGTACCTAATAAATCCTTGTATTCTAACAGTCAGGTAACTTCACCATTTCCATGACTTGGACTATTGAAACTCATTTTGAATTCCTTGGAACTCTTTTAAAATTGCTAGGGATAAAGTCGAGAGGCTATTCGATGACCTACTATGGCATGACAGTTGCGCGCTGCAGCCATTAGCTGGATTATGGAGACTGAGGGTTCACTGCAGCCAGTAGCGTACTGGCGAGACAGGAACTCTAAGTTGAAGTGATTTCAGACAATCATAGGTTTTCGAGTACTGTCGAGACTTGTCATATTCTTCATACCTTGGTCTCTTGGGTTGCTTCGTCAATGATTGTTGGAAAATGGATAAGGTTGACAGATTATTCGGTGACATATTGTTATTTGCGTCACGAAGCCAAAAGTCCACTGCAGTCAGATATATACTGGCGGGGTAGGGATTCTAGGCAAAGTGATTTCGAATAGCTATATGTTCCCGGACACCATGGAAACTATATTCCTTTTTATATGATTATTGATTTTCGATAATCACAAATCCTTGTACGTTTATCCTAATTTGATACTGTATCTCTTAAGTATTTCGTATGTTTTCTCAATCAACCCTTGCTAATTTCCCTTCTAGCATTTTATCGTTAGATCATTGATTTTCTCAAATTATACACTGCCAGATTTTTATTCCATACTTCGTTCATGTCTTGTCTAAACTTCAATCTTAAAACATGTTTATCTGACCATTATTTCCAATCTTGTCATAGTCCACTTTTGATCATACTTAATAGTTGTATCATCATAAATTTGCTCCTCTAAGTTGTAATTGAACTTCATTCTATCTCGTGCCTATTTGATTCTTAACCATTGCTAGATCGTGTTATTCCAACTTTTTGTGTATAATTATAGTACTTGGTCTCAAGGCACAAGGCGTCGCAGAGTTCCACAGGATCGGCAGAAGCACTGGGCGGACAGCAGCAGACGACCACTGGAGTTTACAGTTGGAAGCAGAGTATTCCTGAAGAATCTAGCCGACCAGAGGCACCATTCGTTTTGGCAGAGGCAGGAAGCTCAGTCCGAGATTCATCGCGCTTTTCGACGTGACGGCACGGATTGGCGAGAGGGCATACCGACTAACGATTCCAGCTAGCTTGGAGGGTGTGCACGATGTTTTCCATGTGTCTTAGCTTTGACGCTACATTCCAGACCCCAGCCATGTGGTGGACTTTTCGGAGCTAGAGGTGGGTCCAAGATTGATCTACGAGGAGTAGCCAGTGGAGATCCTTGATCGCAGGGAGAAGCGCCTACGGAACCAGACTATACCGCTTGTTCGAGTCATGTGGAGACACCACTCTCCGGAAGAGTCGACATGGGAGCGTGAGGATGAGATGCGGGAGCGCTATCCCAATTTGTTTGATTGATTTGATTATACACTATTTTTTTAAATTTTCCTAAATCAATAAATGGCCTGTATTTGAATATTGTGTTGAATTGTTTTGAGTTTTAGTGTTGTCCAGTAAATTTGAGGACGAATTTTTTTTAAGGGGGAGAGATTTGTAACTCCACCTTTCCAAATAAATGGAAATTTTCAAATTTTTATACATATAGTATTGATTAAGTAATTTAGAATTTATTCTATATACTTTAAAAAAATTTATGTGAAGTAAATACATGTATTAAGTACTACTCTTCAACCATGGGTTTTTTCATGTGATTTAAACCTTTAATTGTCAGCCCAAGCCCATGTATTAAGAGCTATTCTTTCAGCCATAGACTTCCCATGTGGTTTAACCTTTAAAATTGTAAACCAAGCTCATACTCCATTCTCTGTAGATTAGGTTTAAACCTAACGTTTACTTCTTCTTCTAAATTTCTCAACTGATTGTTTAAATTCTTTTTGAAATTCTCTGGAGGAGGGGCGGTTACACCAGCCATGTGCAACCGCGATCCCCAATTCTTCCTGCCTATTTTCCTTCCCTCTCTTCAATTGTCGACCTCCCTCCATCTCTATATAACTGTAGTTCTTCTATTAATCCATCAAGAATTCTGTTGCAAAGGAATACTGCAAATTCTTTTCTCGATCGAGCTATTCCAATCTCGGTGAGTTCATCAAATCTCCTTGATATCAAGTTTTGGGAGATCATCCTTTGATTCTGTCGTAATAAATTTCTTTCTTCGCCATGATGCTTCTGTAGCAACGAAGTCTTTGGATCGGATCGATCTAAAATTCCTGGACTGCATCAAGATCGAAGTAATCATGGTGAGTCCTTCTGATCCCTTAATTTGGGTCTATTTTGATCGAGTAGGATGATTCGTAACCAATCTAAACTCTTGATTCATTCAGTATTCTTTCGATTGATTTGTCGAAGCAGTCGATGGGATATCTCCACAAAATCGATTAGGTGAGTATTGTTCAGTAGTTTCATTCCTTGGTACTGAATTCATTTGAGAATTTGATGATTGAAGTTTGTTCATTAATCGTGCGTTTCCCAATTTTGTCCTGCTTTTGATTTCGAATTTTGTGTCTGTTTTGTGTCTTCGATCTCGGTTTCAGAAGAAGTTGCATCAACCCGACACAAGGATTTGTGTCTAAATCTAAGCAGATTTGACCCGTTTTGTTATCATTCCATCGCAGGTATTTTCTTTATTTTATTATTTTAGTTTCTCGTTGAGTTGATAATTTGGTTATAGGAGTGATGATTGAATCGAGTATTTGAACCATTAGGCCTAGTTTATCTTGATATGTCAGATCTGTGGGTAATCATCCCCTGTTTTGGAATGGAAATTACTGTTGGATAACTGGCTCAGTAGGCAGAATTCATATGTCAATTTATGCTTGTGATTATGTTTAATCTTCAACTCCAAGTTCAAATTGATATCAATGCTTTGATTCGAATCCTAGAGTAAATCAGGAAGGGTATTTGTAACTGACCTGATTGAACCTCAGGATACGAACTCTGAGCTCAGTTATGAAATCCCTTGAGTAATTGTCATTTTCCATCAAATTTCTCATCTGTAGGTCAAAGAAGAGCTATTCCTAAACTTGTTTATGTGTACCTCTTCTTCTATATTTACTGCTGTGGATTTTATCTGGAGATTTTGATATCAGTTACTAATAATCTAGTTCTTTATATTTTCCAGATTCTGTAATTTTTTTTTGTGTTTTCCATTCAAGTTTAGCAGTTGGTTATCCTTGCATTATATAGTATTTTGGTTGTTGAGCAGTAAGAGAGTGCAAGTTTCAGGGGAATTTTGGGAATTACCTGTTAGAAGACTGTATCCTTTTGATAGTTGGAGTTAACCTTTATTTCTAAATACTCTAACTGTTAGGTGAACTGGATAGGTTAGCTTGAAGTTGAGTAGACTAAAATTATGTGAACTGTGGTTTAGAAAATAGGCTGAATTGCTTAGTGTTTGATGACTGAGTATCAAATGGTAACTTAGGATTGACAGTAAATTCGAGGATGACTCTGGATTTGGTTTCAGCCTTAAACATTTTTTTACTTAAGACTATTTTCAACATATCATTACCTACCTGTTTGGTTCCAGCTCATGTCTGATGAATAACCTTGAAATCTGTTGGGATGCAATGGCCCAGACATAGTTTAGGACATTAGCTGAGTCTTAAATAGATGTTAGCTAATTATTAGAATATTAAAGTTGAATTCAGTTAGGATGTTTGATTTAACTTTGCAAAGGTGGGGGTTCACTAATCAGGATAGCAAGGCTTGGGCAGTGATTTAAATGAGGAAATGGTAGGATGTTGTGGTTATATAATTGAAGCCTGGGAGTACTTCTCGATTTAAACCTGAGAATGAAGTTCAGATTAAACCTGAGAATTGAAATCTTCATTTTCCTTTTTGCTGTAGCACCTATGGGACAGTTTGGTCTTAACTGTTGAATATGATTTGATACTCAGTGAACCTAAGATACAATTCAGTGAATGTTCAGTGCACATGATTTGATACTCAGTGAATCTGAGAATGAAGTTCAAGGTTGAATCTGAGAATGAAGTTCAAGGTTAAACCTGAGATATTATTTCATTGTAAACTGAGATTGTATTCACTGTTGGATAAAATAGTTAATCTGGAATTCATATAGACTGGGAAATGGGATAGAGACCTAGCTCACTTTTTGTACAACAGTAATAAGGACCACTCTTAAACTAAGCTTCAAGTCCTCTGTTGTAATGACATGTATATAGTTTAAAATTTTTCCTTAGTATAATTTAAGACTAAGTGAGTCTAGTTTTTCATTAGATTTATTTTCCAATCAATGTTAGTAACTTTATATTCAAGTATTAGTTGACTAATGGTTATGAAGAATAGTTGTAGAAAGTTTAATGATAGATAATGGGCTTAACCCAATATCATAGCTTGTAGTTGGGCATGTTAGAACTGCAAGACACCAATATAGAGCTTGATTAGTTATTAACCAACTTGTACCAATATAAACCAGGAGGATATCCAGCTTCCTTGATTACCAGTACCTTACCGGAGCCAGGTAAGTACTTTTTTACGGTTTTGTACATTTACATATCTTGTACCTTTCTTGTGACACGTTATGGCACGATATCATGTACTCCTGTACTCCTGTACTCTTGCTCTTGTACTTATTAGTGTCGGGTGGGGAAATACACTAGCCATGTGACCAATCCCGGTTACTATATTCATGTGCCTAGCTTAGGCCTCGCATCGTGCACACGGGCCCTAAGTCGTACCATATTCATGTACTCCTGTGCATGTTCTCACCCCAGCCGATCACATGGACTAGATGTATTTTGATATTGTGCACTTATCATGTCTGGTACTACAGAATTATAGCTTCATTCCTGTACATTATATTTCCTGTACTTTACATTCATGTACTATAGTTCCTGTACCTATTCCCTGTACTATTTTCCTGTACTTTCATGTTCATTCCTGTATTTCATTTCCTATACCCTTGTACTCATTTCATATTATGTTCATGTTTCATTACCTAGAACTGTACTTTGCTCCGCTCCTGAATAGGATATATTGCAGGTGAGTTGGAGGCCCTGTACGACACCTGTTATGGACAGGATGTTGCTATTCTTGCTGAGCCAGCTGGATCTGTGTTGGACCTAGAGGCTGCAGAAGCCTAGAGCTTACCTTAGCACTTTACAGTTTTACATTGTACTTGAGACTAGTAGACTCTATCTTTTATTTTGCTGGAATGTAATAAATTCTGAGATTTGTACTTTACTCTGGATTTGGGGACACATTTATAGATGTTGTGATTTCATACTTGTTCATGTTTATCTGGTTAGTTTCCCTAGATTGGTACAGCTTACTTTGTTGTGTCTAACGACAAAGGCTGGGCGTGTCCGACTCGTATCCGATTATTCGGGAGCGGGTCGTGACACCCGAGAAGAGCGCACACGAGAAAAAAAAGAGAAATTTTGAGTGGCATCCCACTTATGTTTACCATATTTATGTTGCACCCTACAGTTTTACAATAATGTAAGGTACCCCCTACTTTGGACGGAAACCGTCAAAAAATTTTTTTTTTGACCAAAATACCCTTGGCTCATTCCTCTTTCTTCTTACCCCCTCCCCCTTTCCGCCTCTGCCGTCGCCGCTCCCAACCCCTCCCCGTCGCTGCCGCTGTTGCCGCCGCCGCTGTTGCCGCCGCCGCTGTTGCTGCTGCCGCTGATGTCGCCGCCGCCGCTGCTACTGATACCGCCGCCGTCGCTGCTGCTGCTGCCGCTGCTGCCGTCTCTCTTCTCTCTTCACTGTCACATTCGCAATGCCAAAGCTGCTCGCAAAAAACAATTTAACACTCGCCACCGCCACTCTCCTCACTCTCCTCCTCCCTCCGGCGACCGTCACTGCTGTTCTCCAACGTCCTTTTGGCCACAAAGAACTTCGATGAGAACTCTCACATCGGTTCGACGGGTTCGGGAAGGTCTACAGAGGAGTGCTCAGGGACGGCACGGCAGTCGCCGTCAAGAGGGGCGGGTGCGACAGCACGGACCGAGGGTCACGCAGTGGGAACGAGGTGAGCTTCATTTCCCTCCTTCTCGTTCTCTCTCATCTTCCTTCCTCCTCTTCTTCAGCATCCTCTCTTCTCACTCTCCTTCTCTCTTGAATTCATCAATGGCTTTCTTTCCTCTCTCTCTCTCTCTAGTTCTGTGGAATTTAATTTATGGAGAGAAGGGAATGAGCCGGTATATTGTTCTTATATGCATTCCTTCTTTCTTCTTTTTCCTGTTGCAAATGTTTCCAAGTTGAAGAGCAGATACTCACTGGATTTTAGCATAATAAAGACCAGGGCAGGCCCAGAAGCTTGGGCGGTGGATGACGATATCCTGGGACTTGATGTCGCGGCAGGGCGCCTCCACTACCTCCACACGGGCTCGTCCCAGGGTGTCGTCATCCACCGCGACAGCAAGTCCTCCAACATACTGCTCGACGGGGGTTACGCCGCCAAGGTGGCCGACTTCGGGCTCTCGAGGTCCGCTGGGGCCCACGTCGACCGGAGCCACATGAGCACTGGGGTCAAGGGGAGCTTCGGGTATCTCGACCCTGAGTACTTTAGGACGCAGCAGCTCACCGAGAAGTCCGACGTGTACTCGTTCGGCGTCGTGCTCCTGGAAGTCCTGTGCGTGATCGACCGGTCGCTCCCCGGGGAGGAGGTGAACCTGGCGGAGTGGGGGATGAAGTAGCAGAAGAGGGGCTCCTCCGGAGGATCGTCGACCCGGCATTGAAGGGCGAGGTCGACTCCGAGTCGCTGGGGAAGTTCGGAGAGACGGTCGAGAAGTTTCTGTCCAAGTATGGAGCGGAGAGAGGAGGGGGGAGGGGTTGATGATTATGGTGGAGACGATGATTATGGTGTTGGTGCTGTTGGTGGTGGTGATTATGATGGTGCAGGTGATGGTGGTGGTTGTGGTGGGGAGAAGAGAGGAGGAGGGAGCGGAGAGAGGAGGGAGGGGGGAGCGGAGGCACGCCGGCGGCGGGGAGAGGGGCAGCCACGGGGAGATGGTGGACACGGAAAAGAAGGCGGGGGTATTTTGGTCAAAAAAATTTGATTAAAGGAGTTGACCGTCAATTTTTGACGGTTTCCGTCAAAAGTGGGGGGTATCTTACATTATTGTAAAAGTGTGGGGTGCACCGTAAATATGGTAAACAAAAGTGGGGTGCCACTCAAAATTTCTCAAAAAAAAGAGGGGAATGGAAAAGAGTTCCCCCCATAACACTTTCACGGAAAGCGCACTGGGTTGTGTCTTTTTTTGTTCAACGTTTTCTTAAATTTGGTAACAATTTTAAACTGTTATAATATCAATAATATGTATTATGTATATTAAAATTTAGTTTTTTCTATTTGTACTAACGGTTTTTTGTATTGCTAACAGTTTTTGACCGTTAGTAATTAGTAACGACAAAAAACTATTAGTAATTGAAAAAAGTTTGTGTCGCAAAATCCCTCTTTTGGTGTAGTGGAGCGGTTGATTGATCTCTAGGTTTGTGATGGAAATGGAAACCCTAGATAGATCCGATGATGATGATGAAAAGAGAAAGGGAAGTACCTGATGGCTGAGAGAGAGGGAGGGAAGAAGAAGATGTACCTATAGCAGTCGAGGGAAGGGCAGTAGCATAGGATGAGGCTACGGACGGAGTTGTCAGCGGTAGCGGACGCGCCTGGTCTTTGTGTGGTGCCGGAAGTGGAGTATCTCGTACGGAAGAAGACAACGAGAGGATTTTGGTTGGAAGGGACAAGCAGGAGGGACCGACACTTTTGTTTGGAGGGAGAAACAAGAGGAAAATGAAAATTTCAGGGGGAAATGAGGGATCGGAAAAAATAGGGCTTGTCACACTCTTATGTGTATGTGACACAAAAAAAACAGAAAAATGCATGAGGAGCATAGAAGTTTCAAAAAATTGCGTAAAAGAAATCAAGTTTTGGAATATTGTAAAAAGGGCATCGTTGCGCCCCAAAATAGGACGCAAAAAAATAAACGCCCTAAATAAGGACATCAAAACTTTGAACCGTTTAATTAAGAAAACTAAATTTCTTAACCGCGCCCCC
Organism: Iris pallida; assembly: GCA_029216955.1. Lineage (NCBI taxonomy): Eukaryota > Viridiplantae > Streptophyta > Magnoliopsida > Asparagales > Iridaceae > Iris > Iris pallida. The sequence continues at coordinate 1,873,472 of JANAVB010009593.1, forward strand.
AAATTCCTATATCCGATAACCACGGCCAATAAAATCTCAAATAAATTTGGACGCCCCAAACAAGGGCGTTTTTTATTTTCGACGCCCCAAAATATGGCGTTATCTTGCTTATTCTCATTTGCATGTTTGAGCATTTGTGTTAGCTAGTTTTTTTTTGTTTCAAAGTTGTTATTTGGCTATCAACCTATTCATCATGTATGGTTGCCTTATTGACTGTCAGCGTATAGAAGAATTATGAACCCATATTGACCTTCTTATATTATTATATTAAGTTGACTTGTCCATATTCGTTGTAAAAATTAGTACAAATTAGTAAGATAAAAATATATATACATAAATGAAAAAAAGGCCCAAAAATGGGACGGCAAAAAAAAAAGCCCTACTGTTGGGCGCAAATTTTTCTTCCCCCTTAAACCTAAACGTAAATCTAACTATACATAAACGTATTCTAACCAAACGTAAATGTAACTAAACTTACACTAAACTAACGGATTACCCGTTACTTTTTTTTTTCTAATGCCCAAATCTAGGGCGTAAAAATTTAACGCCCTACTTTTGGGCGTAACGATACTGTCAATGCAATTTTTGAAAACTTAGTTCTTTTTACATAATAAATTAAAACTTTAATGCTTACCGTACAATTTTCTGAAAAAAAACTATTCTCACGGTTATTAGTGTTACCATAATAATAATAATAATAATAATAATAATAATAATAATAATAATAATAATATACAACTTTTAATTTTAGTAACGGTTGTTTAGCGATTGTAACGGTTATATTCGTAACTATTTCGTAACGGTAATAACCGTTACTAATTATTAAAAAAACTGTTACAAATTGTATGTTTTGGTGTAGTGACATTAAGGTTTTTTCAAACATAAGACATAGCATTTTGCTATGGACGGTATCAATTTAATTTCTAAAAATCCAACGGACGGGATCACCCGCTATCGAGAACGTTATAAATTATACAGCAAAACTGAATCGCTCCTATAACTTATTTTTTAATATAAAATAGAAAACTGTGTTGCTTCTCCCATAATTGAAACAGTAGATAGTTCAATTGTGAGCATTCGATTAACTCGGTTAACCGAACCGAATTACCAAATACCGAATTCGACCGAAAATCAAATAACAAAAATTGAAACCAACCGAAATATCCTGTACCGAACCAAACCGAACGGAATAAATCTGTTCGACTTTCAGTTTATTTGGTTTAACCAATATTTCAGTTTATTTATAATTTTTTTGTCAATATATATTACTAAATTTTCTTATTCGGTTTAAATCTGTAACTAAATATACAAAGATATATTTCATATATATATTACTAAATTTTCTTATTAGGTTTACCAGGGAGAGGAATTTTAGATAAAATTTCTGAAAGGTTAGTGGGATTAAACCGAAACCGAATAAGAAATTTTAGTATTTTCGAAACCGAAACCAAACCGAATTTTTTTCAAACCGAACCGAATCTCTTATTCGGTTAGGTTCGGTTCAAATTTCGGTCCAAAAAACGAATAATTCTCACCCCTAGACATACGGACATAGCAACGTTCAGAAAAAAACTATACCTTTAACAGCGTTCATAACACGCTATATAAAGTTCTATTAACAGCACTTCATAATGAACGCTATTGATAATGACATTCTAATAGCAGGGAGGCTTCAACGCTATAGATAAACTGCTATTGTATGAACGTTTAATAGCACTTCAATATGAACGCTATGGATAATTATATTATAATAGCATGGAGGCTCGAATGCTATAAATAAACTGCTATTGTATTCTATTTTAATAGCACTGCGGAAGGAACGCTATTGATGATGACATTCTATAGTAGGGAGGCTTGAACGCTATAGATAAACTGTTATTGTATGCACTATTTATTGTAGTGCATACACATATATATATATATATATATATATATATATATATATATATATATATATATATATATATATATATATATATATATATATATATATATATATAAATATATATATATATATATAAGTATTTTATATTATATTGTTTATATATATATATGTATATATATGTATACTATTATATACTATATTTATACATATTTATATTATATTATAAGTATTCCTTATACAAATTATATCTATATATACATATTTATATACTATTTAGTATATTTGTATTTCTATGTATATGTATAATTTGTGCTATATTTTAATATATATAAATTTACATGATTATTTAATTATCAGTAAATATTATGGGTAAGTATATTTTACTACATTAAAATATTATTATAATATTTTAATATACATATGTATCTATATATATTTAATTTTGTATTTTGTGAATTATGGCTATTTGAGTCCAGACCTAGCATGGGTTTTGTGGACTTAAATGAGTCTTAGTACATTCAAGGTCTATACGAGTCATATCAGACTTGATTTATGGCCTTGGGTCCCGTATCTGGACTTCGATTCAATTTCGTATACGTGGATAAATATAATAAATAAATAATTATTTTTTCAGAAACTGTACCTTACTGTATTTGAATTTTTTTAGACAGTATATAAATGCTGTAAAAATCAAAAAATATTTGTATTTAAATACTATGTTAATTTAGATAATTTAATATAGTTATTTCAGGATTTATTTTGTAAACTTGCCATTTTATAAAAATAGAAAAACATAACTCATTTTCAAAATACTTATGTTTACTGATTTTTAATAAATATCTAAATTAGTTTATAAATTCCAAAAAACTAATATAAATTTCTATAATTAACAAGGATCATTTTGGTACTTTATTTTATGTATATTGGAGCATTTTGACTATCTTAATAATTGTTGGAACACAGTGTAGTTTGATTTATTAATTAAATAATTATGTCTTGTGAAGTTATGTGTTTTTAGGATATCTTAGTATTGTGACCTTACCCTACCTTAGTATAGGGAACCTAAAAATTTGGTTTAGGTATTGTGTCATCCCACATTGGTCTCCTATGCTAAAGTCATCACTTGGAGGTGTACAATTAGAAAGTCGTGCCACACCACTAGTGTCCGAGTCTTGAGCTTAGTATAAAAACTAAGATTGTATATCCTTTTTGAAAGTGATAGGACACCGGACATCTATAGCTTCGTATTCATATCCTCGTTTTACACGAGACAAGTAACCGTACAAATTTTACTTACTGTATATAATGAATTGCCTATGAACTATGTTAATACAGTTACTTAAATGGAAAATCATATCTTACCTGTTTCTATGTACCTACCATATGTTTCGCATGCTTTAAAACTGTTCTTGTATTTCTCACATGTTATAACTTGGATTATGGGGAAACTGATAGCTGAGTAAGTGATCATGCCCCTTCTCTCGTACGTATGTACCGAGCAAGGTCGCATTACATGCATACCTTGTCGTAGGCCATTATCCCGTATTTTTGTACGGATGTACACCTATGCTTGTACACTTGTACGTATGTACATTTTATTACATGTAGACTTGTACACCGGTATATATTATATCTATTGACGATCATGTGCCTGCTCCAGTTTTAAATATTACATATACGTCTGTCATCATGACAAATGTAATTTCTACATGATAGATTATGATATGCCATGATTCCTGTTTATTATACCTCTTTTCATTCCATGCTCCGTATATTTAGTTTGTAGAACCAGTACTTGCTCCCTTCCTAACAGGAAACGTTGCAGGTATACTTACCGCTGAGGAGTTGCTATGTGATTTCTATTATGGGGTCACTATTGAGGATCAGGCTTTAGCCCACGAGGATGTACCTACGGGAAAACTCGTCTAGTTTGTTATTTTAGTTGCTCTGGACTTTGAGAGCAAGACTGTTTAGACTATGTATTTTTGTTACTGGACTTGTATCAAGTTTTATATTTTGGCTATGTATTTCAAAGATATTCGTATGTTAGACATTGTGTTTGTGATGACTTTCTTCAATATGACAAATGGAACTTTTAGCACACTTGATCCTTACTATGTACTTCTTAAAAAGAACAGCTTACTACGCTTTAACTCAAGCGTAGGCTGGACATGTCTCAATCCATCCCAACAAATTGGGTAGCGGGTCGTGACATGTTTTTAGTGGTGGCCCATGCAGGTCTTCGACTTAAATTATTTGGTTACACCAAGCATACCTGCAACTAGAATTATAAGATAACTTGATAAAACACTAGGAACAGCATCTAGAACACCTAGAGGATTCCTAGGATTGCAACGTAGAAAATCATCACAGCATAGGACCGATATTATAAATTAGATTTTTGTTTGTTTGTGATTGTTTACTTAAAAAGTTCTTATAGTTCTTTTATTTTTCTATTAGATGGTGCTCACACTCTCATCTCAGTATGCCACACCTAAAAATGGCGTACTTCCTATCCAGCCGGTCGACCAGTTGACCGGAGCACTTCCACCCCCACCTACCATCAACCCCCACTCCACAAATCTACCAACCCAGACGCCTCCACCACCTCCTAAATGTAACCCTACCTTTCTATTTTTATGGAATTTAAAAGTTTCTCTAAATTAAGTTGATTGATTAAAATAAATTCTTATTTAATAATTTTATTATTAAGATTAACTATTTGGGGAGAAGAATTTGAATTAGTTGGCATGGGTGTCAATTCCCTATTTGGATATAACTAAATAGTGTGGTCCCCATACTCTAACAAATTCTTCTAACCACTTAACCAATTTCTAACTGAATGTATAGTATTTTTGCAATTATCATTGGAGTGGAGGGGCTCAAATGCAAAATTGCCATCTTTTTTCCTTTCCCTATATATTCCAGGGAAGAGTGAGAAATGTCATTTTTCATTCAGACCAATTCCTTCCTCAAACCGAGCTCTCAATTTCCCCAAATTCTTTCAAACCCTAACCTTATTTTCCCTCTGGCGAGGTGATGGCGGGCCTTCATCACTGCGGCGGCTAGAGGTCCGTGCCTCTACTCCGATGATGCTCGGCGGAGCCACCTCTTTATCGCGGTCAGGCGGCGGCATCAGCAACGGTCGATCGTTTCTTTTCGTCGATGAGCAACGTGCAATTTCTCCGGCACGCGCCTCCTGACGGCGACGACGGCACGACCAGTGCTTCACAACCGTAGCGGCTCGACCAGCGTCTCACTTTCGACGATCGACGAGTGTTCCAGACGACCGCAACACCATGGACCCTTTCGATCGGTAGAGAGCAGGGCATTCTCCTAGACGACGAACAACGACCTTCACCGGCGTTCTCCACCACAGATTCGCCGTCAACGATCAAGCGATCTGGTCGACAAGCGATGGAGATGCTGCAGCGGGAGGTGGATCCTTTCGATTACTTCTTCATTCTCTCTTGGTGTGCACCCGGCCGGCGACAGCGACGATGGGGTGAGTTTTCCTTGATCTCCTCTTTTTCTTGTTTCCGATTTGATCAGTTTGATCCGATTGGTCAAGTCAATCGATCAGTTGAGTGATCGATGAGTCCTTCTTGATTCGATTTGGTTTGGTCCTTAATTTACTTTAGATCGATTGTATACTTTGAAATTGTTTCCTCTTTGCACACCAGGTAGTTGCATATTTGCCTCTGAAGGCGTATCGAGCAATTTTGGACACAAAACCGTCAGTGTTCGACACATGAGGCCGTGTCCACTCCTTAGGATTGTGTTTTCATCCGATCTTCTTCTCATGTAAATTTTTTACCTTCTTAACTTTGAATAATGTAGTGTGGTGAAGCTGGACTTAACGGGGTGTTTGGGCAGGTCAGGATTGGGTCAGGGAAGTGTCGAATTATTCGTATCCAACCGGGGTATTCCTATCTGTCACGACCCGCACCCATTTTGTTTTTCTACGGATACGAGACGTGTCCAAGCCAGCCTACGCCGTAGTGTCGACGGTAGAACGCTGTCACGGCCATGAAGATCAAAATCACAAATAATGCTCATTCACATAATTAATTTAACTTATAATATTCACAAGTTTTACATTTGCAAAAAAATATAAACTTGTACAAATATTTGAATGACTACAATTCCACTATATGGCTAGTCTCTAGGCTTTTGTCTGCAAGTACCCCCGTATCTCCCATGCTAAGTGAATCCGCGGCTAACCTGAAAAATATTAGATTCCAGTCAGGAATGGAATGAGCGCAATTTACTGAATGCAATTTCAATAAATGAAAATAACTATACAACAGAGCTTAGACATCAATTACATATTTTTGAAAATAAACAAAAAAGACGGAAAATCAATAGCAATAGACAAAAATACTTTTCCCCACTGTTAGAAGTACCTTTGATATGTGATCAGTCTGGGACACTACACCGCGAGGTCTACGAGGTCTACTTGCATAAAAATAAACAATGTCGACGAGGTCTACTTGCAGAAAATAAACAATGTCTACGAGGTCTACTTGCAGAAAATTAACAATGTCTACGAGGTCTACTTGCAGAAAATAAACAATGTCTACGAGGTCTACTTGCAGAAAATAAACACTGTCTACGAGATCTACTGCATGAAAATAAATACTGTCTACGAGGTCTACTGCATAAAAATAAACACTGTCTACGAGGTCTACTGCATGAAAATAAACAATGTCTACGGTCGGATCACACATCCTTGGTACTTCTCATTCCCGACTCAACAATTTATAATAGAATAAAAAAAATCACATAACCAATGGCCAATCAATAAAATATAGTGAAGATCAATATCGAAATACAGACAATAAACTGTACTCGCCTGGGGTCCTCTGCTGGTGAAACCGACAATCCAAACCACTCAGTGTGCCACAATAGTCAAAACTCGTACAACAGTCTCCAGATGCTGAATTAGACATTACCAATGTTCTCAGAATAGTCAAATTAGCTTGGATTATCTATCCTTGAGTCCAATTCTGGACACAGGGGCAAAATGATAATTTTGGGCCAAAACGGTGTCCGTTGTTGGACCCACTTTGCACCGAAAAGCGTGCCAGAGTCAATGGTCTCTAAAGTCATCAAACTATATGTCTACGGATTTGTTTTGATGATACGAACCCAAAGGTATGTCCAATTTTGGATTCCGGTGGGCTGTGCACAAAATCGCCTGTTGAATCAGACCGTGGGGCCCGCAAAACGGTGATCCAATCAACTATCTCAGAATCGGACCAAACTTGGCATATAGGACCAGAAAAATGATACGGTCCTGTTGGCACAAGTTTCATCTCGATCTGATGAACGTGCACAAAGTAATTGAGAAATTTGCACAGAGATCGAAACGGTGAATTTCGACGGATACGCATCAAATTCGTCGCGCACACGCGACCAATTTGAATTCCGTCAAAGCCCACACATCCACGAAACCATTATGCACCTTTCGATGCTTTCGGTTCACGGCCACGTCGCCCGGATTGACGGGAAGTATGTCGTATCGAAGAGTTTTTCAATATTTCTAATAATTTAAAATAGGTTTTTCCTAATCTTTGGAGACTGTTTATTCGGCACGTAATGCACGAATATGGAAACGAAAAGAAGGGTTTCCATCTTCTATATATTTTCTATAGGTGTCTTCAAATAGAATTTCTAAATCGTGAATGGGTTGGGAGAAAACTGTCCGCGAACTAGAGTAGTTGGACTGGTTCATGTGTCCTGTTTTGACAGGTTTTGATGATTTTCAACTCGATTTCTCTCGAGTTTTGTATCGCTATAATTTAAACCAATTGACAGGGATTAAAGGTGGTCAAATTGTGATTATACCAGAGTTTATGGGATGTGAAACGATCGGACAATCGTTGAGATTTCGTACGTTGAAAACGCCTCCTCGCCCTGCTGTTACTGCTAATGAACCAGTGCATGTGCGCAGTTTGGCCGGCCGACCGCGGCTCTCCGGCCAGCGGTGGCGCGGTGGGGCGGCGCGCGCAGCTGTCCAGGGGGGTCGCAGGTTCTTGGGTTAGGGTTTCGTTTAGAGATTTGTCGAGCATATATATACGGTCTCTCTCTCTCTCGGCTGTGTACTCGGTTTTGTGTGGGGATAGCTCTCGGCCTGGGGAGTTTAATATGTGGGTTGGGGCCTGCTCGACCTAGAACTTAAGCGTGGGTAGGGGCTTGGTACATAGCAGCTGACGGTCCACAGTGTGATTCCTTTTCCTTTTTTTTCTTTTCTTATTATTATGTATATATGTATATACATATATTTATACATATATATATATATATCTATACATATATACACACACATATATACCTTTATACTTATCTATATATACACACATATATTTATATATGTATAAAAATATATACATACACGTATACCCATTTATATATCTATTTGTATAAATATATGCACAATTACACCTTTATATATATATTTATGTATACGTACACATACACATATAATATATATATATATATATATATATATATATATATATATATTTTTATATATATACATACTCTCGTGTATAATATTTATAATATATATATATATATATATATATATATATATATATATATATATATATATATATATATATACATATATATATATATATATATATATTCACATATTTACTTATTTGACAATCTGCATAAAATCCAAATACCTCAATACTTTTTTACCAACTAGTGTAGGGCCTTCCTACCTAAGTATGAACACTTATACCATAATATTTATTTAGAAAAATAATATAGCCACTAATAATAAAATGATATTATATAATAATATCCTCAATAAAATAATAATGGTAATAACGAAATTCAACAAACCAATAATGGTATATACCGATTTGTACCGTCTAATAATCCCAAAAATATACAGGGCCTATTTTCTACAATTGTCACTGAATATCAATTAATAATGATGAATATAATATTTAATTTCGAATATTAGAAAATATTCATTAAATCAATAAAACCAAATACAACACCTTCATGCCACATTCCATCAACACGAATGTCATTGGATGTGCCGCATGACTACATATGCTTGGGCTCAGTTCGGGTCCAATCCGGCTAAAATGGTAGAACCGATTTTCCTAAAACTCAATAATATAAATAATAAATAAATAAACCTTCGGTAAGGGTTAAGTCGCAACTTAGCCTGGTTTTCCTAGTTAGGACATCAATATGGCTCGGCCTTCCCTACCAGGGCTAATACTCTAGTCTAAGCACGTTATTGCACTACCCGTGCCACGATTTCTAGTCACCTTATACTCCAAAACTCCATCATGGCTAAAATCATCTACCATAATAATTAGCTAAATAATTATTTATCAAAAACTCTAAAAATCACCATTTAGTTCAAATAAATAAATACATAAATTATCAAAATTCTGGGAAGAGGGTTACAAATCTACCCACCTTAAAAATAATTTCGTCCTCGAAATTCTAATTCGTAACTATTTCTTAAATTCGAAAAAAATTATACCATTACCTTAATCTCCTCGAATTTTTAATTCCTCAAAACAGTTTATATCCTCCTCCTAGCCATTTTGTAACTACGAAACTCCGAGGACTTCTACCCACCTTTGGTCACAATACTCCCTCAAAGGTATGTCCCTATAACTATATAATCATCCGACTAATTGCTATAATTGCTATCAATAAATATCTACTGTATATGGCACCTATAAACCTTTCCTATCTATCAAGCAAACCAAAATTTTAACAACAACAAACTTACACAGGTAGTTAAGAAATATTGGTAAGTTCCAATAAATATGTCCATTCGTCGCTCCGAAATAGGAAGGACAGGAAAATAAGGAAGAACAATCGAGAGTAAAAATAAAATTTCTAGAGCGGTAGAGAGTATCCAATGCTACAGATGGAATGAAAGTTTATGAACCAATGACTTATTTGCTAGAGTGGGCTACTCTAGTCCAGTCACTTACTAAATCGAAGAACACTTGTTTCTTAGAGGGGCTTGCAATCCATGCAATACAGAAATTCTATTCTCGATGTTCTAAACAACATTCCAAAATATGACTGAATTTTGAGAAATCAAGATTGTGGTCTTTTCCGTGGTTATTTAAACACACAAACAGGGGATATAAATGCCATACTAGATCGTATAGCGACTCCCAGGTAGATGGAATAAGGGTTACGGATGACCTCATATTCTAAGAGATGGGGGCTACATGATCGGTATAGGGACCTATCTCAAGTAGTCCGGTTTTTAAGTCTAGGTGGCATGCATCGATGGGTTTACTGGTCTTAATGGGTTCCCTGATTGGTCATCAATCGTTGGTTAGCTGAACCTTGGATTTTAATCTATATCGACTGGACAAGTTCCCAATGATAAAACTATTTCTACAAGGCTAGGGTAACCTAAAATAGGATTCCTTCCAAGTGGTTGAGCTAGTTGGGCAGTCGGATTGGTTAAATAGGTTCTGCAAGCCTTGAAGGTGCGTCTTCCGTGACGTTTGTGTTTAAGTAGCACAAGAAGACACAATTAAGTGGAACACTAGTGACATGTGCGTAGTGGGCTTCGAGTCGATCACAACCATATATTGGGTCGAAAGATTCGAGTCGAAATTGTGTCTCTATTTGTAGTCAAGAAGTATACGGGTATTATGGTGAGGGTTATAGCTAGTCCTTTTGACTTGAAAGTCGTACCATAAAATAGAGTACAAGGGGACATATTTGAGTGGGACATGATATACCTAGATGAAGGAAGACTCGTCTAGATCTTGCATACAAAATTTGTTGGAAGGTGACAACTGGACTCGTGCTCCGATTATTAATGACATGGCCTGGGACACAAAATGATCTAAATGGAAAGTGGGAGTCCTTGAAACAATAATTATCATCCTAATGAAAATTATTCTAATCAATCGGTAATTCTCGTGTATCCTAAAATTTTAGAAAGCTTACAGTCTACCCACCTTAGAAGCTAGGACATGGTTTTTAGGAATAATGAGGTTAGCATTGTTCCAAAGTCCGGATAGTGTACCTCGACATTTGTTAATAAAGAATAAGGCACGGTGTAACGGGATACGGTAGATCTAAGTCAAGTCAAGGATCGTTCCTCAATAAATGGGAAATGAGTGTGTATCATGACACATGGTCGATCAAATAGAATGGTCTACTCGTCCATAGTATACAAGAGTTATCGATGGGGTAACCAACTCTAAGGCACATCATATGAAAAGATTTCTAACAACTGAGTCGTGAATTTCTATTGGGGTCAAACCTTCTAGACTATTGTCACAAGGGTTCTAGTTAAAGCAAGCTTCAAGCAAATAATTAGAGACTCACGCCATTTGGTTCCTTGAGGATAGATAGTCTCCTAGGTTGGCATTTTGACTAAGGGTAAAACCCTAATCATTCTCAAATTCAGATGACTAGAGGGTTACTAATAGTAGTTTGAGGATCGAGAGGAGAACGAATAACTCAACCACATGGATGGTCGATGGTAGCTACACTTGTGTATACCACTATCATAGCCATGGGATACTCTGTATCTCTCTACCATCACGAGCTTTCGTCTTTCCAGATCGGTGAAAGACAAAAACAATAAAGAGTTCAAGGGGCATGTTACTGAATACAATTTCGTGATTCAAAGGCGAACATATAATTCAAGAGAAATTGTCAAAGCAGTCGCGGATGAGATCATAGATACCTCGACATCTCAATCCACGTGGAATAATCAAGGGAGCGAATCGGGTGCACTACGGTTGATCAAACCGTAATATATCGATTCTGATTAGACAATATGCTAGTAGGCGTCCCCACTAAACATACGTCTTGAATCAAGCTCGAGAACAGAGTGAGCTTGCAAAACTAGGCTATAGCTGTAGCATAGGTTAAGATAGTCAAATTACAAGTGTGCGGGATTTTGAAAGAAGGCACAAGTAGTTCGAGTTTTGTGAGAATCAAAACCTTACCCGATGTTCTTGCTTATACGGTCATCCTACTATCTTCTTATCCATAAAGCCTTGGCCGACTACTGGGTTATGGATCTCTAAGTTTTATATTCCCGGTAAACCTATTAGTGTCAGTCAATTATCTTGCCAATAGATCACATGGACCACGGAATACTAGGTTGGGGGACACGCTACCCAATTCACAGAACTTCCACTAGTATTGGCTTTGGATCTTATGGGACATACATAGCATTGTCCTATCCTCCACAGTATCCTAAACTTCTAATCATGTCTGAAATCATTTCACCGCGGATTATGCACCACCCGTATACTCTGGCTGTGGTAAACCCTTGGTTTCATGATTCAGATGTGATACAAGATCAACCATTTCTAATCTTTACCCAATATTGACTCAAGGGTAACTACGATCAATGAGGACTACTAGCCATAGTTTTAGCAATATTCTATAACCAATATTTTTCTAAACTAATTTCAACTCTAGGGGTCGTGCCTCGCCAGTACGCTGCTGGCTGCAATGAATCCATAGTCTCCAAAATTTGAATAAATGGCCACAGTGCGCTGCCGTCCTGCCATTATGAGTTAACTAACATTCTTTTAACTATATCTATAATAATCCCTGAGCTCCTAGAGATTCAAACAAGTTGACTATGAAATAAAGCGCAAGTATTTGTCCTATCAGTCATAACCCCTACAATAAAAGATTAAACCGGGAGGAAATAACTGAAGACAAAGGAATACGAACACTCTAGTATTTATTTCATGTGTATTCAAACCATGGAGGAAAAACTTTGAATCGAAACTAACTTGAGGTTCGTATATGGGTAACATAATCAAAATTTTATAAAATAATCATTCTTAATGAAAAATAGGAACTAAATAGGCAATTTGAACTAAGATATGATGAGGATATCTAAAGAGGCAAGAGAAGGAATTGAATAATTTATCAAGGTTAGATCATTAATTCTAGGAAGCTCCGTCTCACCAAGTGAATAATCTATCCACATTGGATCGTATCGTCCTATCAAGAGGTAATAATGTACCTATGGGGATCTGACTTACTGATTCCTCATCTAAGTTGCATGGCCTAGACTACCCATCGGTAAACTTGTATAGGGGACTACTAGTCCTAGCCATTCTCTTAAATTGAATTAATCCCTAACTTGTGAATGAGCATTTCCTGGTCGCAGACTCGCAATAGTACAACTAACTTAAATACTATCACGAGTTCGCATGATTTGCGAAATCTGACCTGCATGGGCCACCACAAAAACTTGTCACGACCCACACCTTTTTTTTCTACGGATACGAGACGTGTCCAAGCCAGCCTACGCCACGGTGTCGACGGTAGAACGCTGTCACGGCCATGAAGATCAAAATCACAAATAACGCTCATTCACATAATTAATTTAACTTACAATATTCACAAGTTTTACATTTGCAGAAAAATATAAACTTGTACAAATATTTGAATGACTACAAGTCCACTATCTAGCTAGTCTCTAGGCTTTTGTCTGCAAGTACCCCCGTATCTCCCATGCTAAGTGAATCCGCGGCTAACCTAAAAAATATTGATTTCCAGTCAGGAATGGAACGAGCACAATTCACTGAATGCAATTTCAATAAATGAAAATGACTATACAACAGAGGTTAGACATCAATTACATGTTTTTGAAAATAAACAGAAAAGACGAAAAATTAATAGCAATAGACAAAATACTTTTCTCCACTGTTAGAAGTACCTTTGATATGTGATCAGTCTGGGACACTACACCGCGAGGTCTACGAGGTCTACTTGCATGAAAATAAACAATGTCTACGAGGTCTACTTGCAGGAAATAAACAATGTCTATGAGGTCTACTTGCAGAAAATAAACAATGTCTACGAGGTCTACTTGCAGAAAATAAACAATGTCTACGAGGTCTACTTGCAGAAAATAAACACTGTCTACGAGGTCTACTGTATGAAAATAAATACTGTCTACGAGGTCTACTGCATGAAAATAAACACTGTCTACGAGGTCTACTGCATGAAAATAAACAATGTCTACGGTCGGATCACACATCCTTGGTACTTCTCATTCCCGACTCAATAATTTATAATAGAATATAAAAAAATCACATAACCAATGGTCAATTAATGAAATATAGTGAAGATCAATATCAAAATGCAGACAATAAACTGTACTCGCCGGGGGTCCTCTGCTGGTGAAACCGACAATCTAAACCACTCATTATGCCACAATAGTCAAAACTCGTACAACAGTCTCCAGATGCTGAAATAGACATTACCAATGTTCTCAAAATAGTCAAATTAGCTAGGATTGCCTGTCCTTGAGTCCAATTCTGGACACAGGGGCAAAATGGTAATTTTGGGCCAAAACGGTGTCCGCCGTTAGACCCGCTTTGCACCGAAAAGCGTGTCAGAGTCAATGGTCTCTAAAGTCGTCAAACTATATGTCTACGAATTCGTTTTGATGATACAAATCCAAAGGTATGTCCAATTTTGGATTCCTGTAGGCTGTGCACAAAATCGCCTGTTGAATCAGACCGTGGGGCCCGCAAAACGGTGATCCAATCAACTATCTCAGAATCGGACCAAACTTGGCATACAGGACCAGAAAAATGATACGGTCCTGTTGGCACAAGTTTCATCTCGATCTGATGAGCGTGCACAAAGTAATTAAGAAATTTGCACAGAGGCCAATACAGTAAATTTTTACTGATACGCATCAAATTCGTCGTGCACATGCGACCAATTTGAATTTCGTCAAAGCCCACACGTCCACGAAACCATTATGCACATTTCGATGCTTCGGTTCGCGGCCATGTCACCCGGATTGACGGGACGCACGTCGTATGGAAGAGTTTTTCAATATTTCTAATAATTTAAAACAGGTTTTTCCTAATCTTTGGGGACTGTTTATTCGGCACGCAATGCACGAATATGGAAATTAAAAGAAGGGTTTCCATCTCCTATATATTGTTTATAGGTGTCTTCAAATAGAATTTTGAAATCGTGCATGGGTTGGGAGAAAACTGTCCGCGAACTGGAGTAGTTGGACTGGTTCATGTGTCCTGTTTCGACAGGTTTTTGATGATTTTCAACTCGATTTCTCTCGAGTTTCGTGTCGCTAGAATTTAAACCAATTGACAGGGATTAAAGGTGGTCATATTGTGATCATACCAGAGTTTACGGGATGTGAAACGATCGGACGATCGTTGAGATTTCGCACGTTGAAAACGCCTCCTCGCCCTGCTGTTACTGTTAATGAACTAGCGCCTGTGCGCGGTTTGGCCGGCCGACCGCGGCTCTCCGGCCAGCAGCGACGCGGTGGGGCGGCGCACGCAGCTGCCCAGGGGGGTCGTAGGTTCTTGGGTTAGGGTTTCGTTTAGAGATTTGTCGAGCATATATATACGGTCTCTCCCTCTCGGCTGTGTACTCGGTTTTGTGTGGGGAAAGCTCTCGGTCTGGGGAGTTTAATATGTGGGTTGGGGCCTGCTCGGCCTAGAACTTAAGCGTGGGTTGGGGCTTGGTCCATAGCAGCTGACGGTCCACAGTGTGATTCCTTTTCCTTATTATTATGTATATATGTATATACATATATATATCTATATATATATACACACACATATATACCTTTATACTTATCTATATATTTACACATATATTTATATATGTATAATTATATATACATACACGTATACCCTTTTATATATCTATTTGTATAAATATATGCACAATTACACCTTTATATATATATATATATATATATATATATATATATATTTATGTATACGTACACATACACATATAACATATATATATATATATATATATATATATTTTATATATACATACTCTCGTGTATAATATTTATATATTTACATGTATACATACATACATATATATATATATATATATATATATATATATTTTTTTTATATATATATATATATATATATATATATATATATATATATATATATATATATATATATATATATATATATGTATATATATATATATATATATATATGTATATATATTCACATATTTACTTATTTGACAATCTGCATAAAATCCAAATACCTCAATACTTTTTTACCAACTAGTGTAGGGCCTTCCTACCTAAGTATGAACACTTATACCATAATATTTATTTGACAAAATAATATAGCCACTAATAATAAAATGATATTATATAATAATATCCTCAATAAAATAATAATGGTAATAACGAAATTCAACAAACCAATATTGGTATATACCGATTTGTACCGTCTAATAATCCCAAAAATGTACAGGGCCTATTTTCTACAATTGTCACTGAATATCAATTAATAATGATGAATATAATATTTAATTTCGAATATTAGAAAATATTCATTAAATCAATAAAACCAAATACAACACCTTCATGCCACATTCCATCAACACGAATGTCATTGGATGTGCCGCATGACTACATGTGCTTGGGCTCAGTTCGGGTCCAGTCCGGCTAAAATGGTAGAACCGATTTTCCTAAAACTCAATAATATAAATAATAAATAAATAAAACTTCGGTAAGGGTTAAGTCGCAACTTAGCCTGGTTTTTCTAGTTAGGACATCAATATGGCTCGACCTTCCCTACCAGGGCTAATACTCTAGTCTAAGCACGCTATTGCACTACCCGTGCCACGATTTCTAGTCACCTTGTACTCCAAAACTCTATCATGGCTAAAATCATCTACCGTAATAATTAGCTAAATAATTATTTATCAAAAACTCTAAAAATCACCATTTAGTTCAAATAAATAAATAAAAATATTATCAAAATTTCGAGAAGAGGGGTTACACTATCCAACGTTCGTATCCAGTTGGTTGGTGTCCGATGTTGAGGTCGTGTGCGGACAGTTGGTCTGGACTGGGTCTAGGAACGTCGTGTTCATGGGTTCGAGGTCGCAGGTGCTTGGCTTGAATAAATTCGAACGGATTGGAGCTCTGTTCATGGTTTAGTTTCATACTACATTATAGGCTTTTGAATCGAATGTTTGTAATATTTCCAATTGCATACTTTGGTCGATTTTTCTGGGCTATATATTAAAGTTTAATCTGTCTGTGGGTCGTTGTGTTAGCTTTGAATATATGGGAGGGGTTGGAACTATCACCCTAGTGTAGCTCAAGAGTTAGGATTTCCTGAGGCTAAGTCCTGTGTCATTTGGTTGAATTGCCTATACAAATATGATGCTGGTTTTGTTTGTAATATAGCCTAGTTGACTGGCTTCATATACTTGTTTGGGCTAGTGTGTGAGTTCAGGGAGCTACTGCTCATGCTGCCCTTTTAAATTCAAATGTTGGCTTGGGTTTAAACCAGTAGTATGGGCTGGGTTGTGTATATTTCGAAATAGAGTGCATGTGGTTAAATTTTGTAAATCCTATGAAGTGAGTTGTTGTGCAGGGCAGTAAGGATTGGGGTTGGATTAATAATTTTGGTTGCTAATTTATCATTAATTTAGTAGCATTTTTCCTCTCTTAATGACGTTGGTAAATAGACTAAAATAATAATAGGGTAACTATGAATTTGTTAGTGGCTATCCTTGAGTGATACTGGACTACTGATAGTTATATTCTAGATATTAGGTTCTTGCTAAATTAGTGTATAACTTTAGGCTAATGTATATGTATAGGTAAATAGTATCATTTATAGTATTTAGCTAAAAATTTATCTGGTAGAAAGTACTTTAGTAGTTATAAAAAAGTAGTATTATGTTGCTAAGTTGACTGATATTACTAGTAAAATAATTTGTAATTATCTATAGGATATTAGGCCTTTTCTTACCGAATAATAGTGTACATTAGTTGATAGAAATAGTTAGTCAGCAATTAGAGAGTTAGTTAAATGCTTTTGTCTAGATCTTAACCAACTTAGAACTATTAAACAAGAGGACATCCAGCTCCATACATTACCTCTACTTTACGGAGCAAGGCAAGTACATTCTATGGTCTTATGCATTTACATATCTTGTACTTCTCATGATGACACGATATCTTATACTCTTGTACTTTCACGTTCATGTACTTACTTGTGTCGGGGAGGGAAAATACACTAGTTATGTGACCAAACCCCGGTTACTATATTCATGTAGATAGCTTAGGCCTCGCATCGTGCACGCGGGTCCTAAGCCATACCGATATTCATGTACTCCTGTACATATTCCTGTACTCACCCCAGCTGGTCACATAGGCTAGTTGTATTTCAAACATTGTGCATATGTCATGTCTTGTACTTCAGGTTCATGGTTTACATTCATGTACTTACACTCCTGTACTTTTTTGTTCTTTCCTGTACTTTATATTTCATGTTCTCTTGTACTCATTGTCATATCATGATGTTCTTGTTCATTATCTAGAATTGTACTTAGCTCCGCTCCTGACTAGGATATGTTGCAGGTGTACTTGCAGGATATTGTTTTACCTTATGGGCCAGAGCCCGGGATCTCAGCTGAGCAGGATGGAGCCATAACTTAGCTTGAGGTTTCAGGTTTAGATTGTTTAGCTCTTCCTCTAGATATTGTATGTTGTGAGTTCATAGTATTTTTCTTCTGGTTGTCTTTAATACTTTTATGATATTATGATCGGTGGATTATGGTGATCATTCTGAAAACGTTTTATAGATGCTGTGATTGTACACATTCATGTTTATCTGGTTAGATTTCTCCAGCATGGTACAACTTACTTCGTCGTGTCTAACGACGAAGGCTAGATGTGTCCGACTCGTATCCGATTATTCGGGAGCAGGTCGTGACATATTTTTACTGGTGGCCTATGCAGGTCTATCCTAATAGTACCTAGGTATTAGAGTACTATTGGAGGACTTGTTAAAACTAGGAAAACTTGATCACAGCATAGGAAATCGGGTACATCGGGTATATTAATATTATATAAACACTTGTTATTTTTAGATTTAGGACATCTTAACAGTTTTCTGTTTTTCAGATAGTTCAATGCACGTAGCACCGGAACGGTTGATCCACCTACACTTGAAGGTTTCGAGCTTCCACTACCTTCTATCGCCCTACGATTCCTATGGGTAGTACGCAGTTGACGGAGATGTTTCAAGAGTTTCTTGACAACCAAAGGGAGCAGGCCATTCTTTTCCAATACAGACTTGTGGATACACTCTCTGAGCCAGGAAGGACTTCTGATTTTCAGACTCTCGGATCCTTGAACTTCTCCGACACCGAGCGCATCTCTTGTACCGAGGAGAAGATCGAGAACCTGGAGCCGCCACTGAAGATCATTTAAGTCTCCGAGGACCCGACCCTTCTGGAGATTGGAGCCACAAGTCAGAAGATCCAGAATGTAGCACAGATAATAGGACAAGACGGGAAGCTGAAGCTCAGGAGAGCCATGAAGGCTTATGACGGAGATTACAGCTACTATGGATTCGCAAAGCGTCGCTACACTCAGACAATGCCTCTTCAGCGGCATCATCAGATTCAGATGATGGCCATTTATGCTTTCTACCGCCAGCCAAGACATCGCTTCGAAGAGTTCCGCAAGAGGCTCGGACTCTGCCTATAGTACAGATCTTCTGCCCACCGAATGAAGGATTGCCAGCAGGTTGCTGATCACAATGGTCGAGGAGCATCAGGATCTCAGCAGCCAGCACGCCAGCAGCTGTATGTTCCAGTCAGAGGCCCTATACTTCAGCCCAGTGGGAGATTCAGATTCAGCTGACGATCATTCGCCAATCCTGCTGCCGCTCAGGACACCAGACGAGTGCCGTAAAAGACTAAGTCTATGCTTGTACTACAGATTGCCTGCCCATTAAGTCAATGATTGCCCGAAGATCATTCATCACACTGTCCAAGGACGAGCACGTGGAGCACCAGGATTACAGCAAGCGGACCCACCTCTCCAGATTCAACAATCACATAGAGCACTACCGCAGGGATCAGCCTACGACAGGACAGTTAAAGAAGTTGGAGTGATTCTAGTCCCAGAGGAACATTGAAGAGAGACTGAAGACAGAAGACTCTTTTGTATGGTTGGAGAAAACCATAGATCGTGATTCACAATCCAGTCTTCCTTAAATTCCTCTTAACATCTAGATCATTTCTCGAAACTTCTTATTTTCTATTTTGAAACCTCGATTGATATTCGAAACTTATTTCGAGATATTGTTTCCTATTCGGTAAACTTGTTTCAGATCCATAATTTGATAATTGTTTGAAATACATTATTCGATACCGTTTGCATATTTATCATTCATGACCTTGTTTTCTAATGATGGCTCCTATTTGGAAATTTTGTTCCTATATCAAACTTCGTGTTAATTAAGATTTAATTCCTACTCGAGATTTATTTCGAAACCCTGTTCCTTATTCGAAGCCTTGTTTAAGCTTCGTCTTATTTAGGACATTGTTGAGGGTTCCTTTGAGGGTTTTGAAGATTTTTTTCCTAGTTGAAATTTGACTCGTTCTCTGTATGAGATTTTGCTTTCCATTCGTGACTTTGTTCCATTTTAAGAATTGTTCTCTATTCATGACTGTGCTTCGAATATTTTGATTTGCTTTGTATTCACGATTTAGAACCTTGTTCCTATTCGTTGATTGGTACTCCTCCATTCACTCTTTGTAACCTTGCTTCCTCTTCTAGATTCTACTCAGAATTTTGTTTCCTGTTCAGAACTTGTTATCAATCGTAATTTTGTTTTCTACTCGAGGTTCAATTCTCTATTTAGGGCTTGTTGGAATGTGGTTTATTCAGGACTTTGATTCCATTCGAGATTTTGAGATTCCGTTTCTCATTTCGAGACCTTGCTTTTGTTCGTGATTTTTCTCATATTTAAGGTTTTTCGAACTTTGAAACTTCAGTTCCTACTCGCGACTCGTTGAGATCTTGTTCTCTATTCGATACCTTATTTTCTCGTCAAGATTTCCTATTCGATATTTATTTCCTAATCACGACTTTGTCGATATTGGTTCTCTATTTGAGACCTTGTATCCTATTGAAAGTTGTTTCCCTTCGAGATTTTGTCTGAGATTTTGTTGTCATTTGAGATGTTGTTGAACCTTGTTTCCGATACGAGATTTTATTCCTTATTTTGAGACTTTGTCTTTTTGTGATACCTTGCTTCTATGCCACCTTTGAGACTTCGTTACCTATCCAGGATTACGTTCCATATACGGGATCTTGTTATCATTCCAAATTTCATTTGAGATTTCGGTTACTATTTGGAACTTCGATTCCCTGTTCGAGATTCTAAATCTCCCTTTTGTCCTTTTGTACTCACTACTCTTTGATTGGATCCCGTGTTGCTTCTTAGTACCTAATAAACCCTTGTATTCTAACAGACAGATAGTCTCACCATTATCGTGACTTGGACTATTTAAAATCATTTTGGATTCCTTGAAACTTCTTTTTTTAAAATTCCTATGGATAAGGTTGAAAGACTATTCGATGACCTATTAGGGTGTGGCAGTTGCGCGCTGCAACTATTGCCTGGATTACGGAGACTGAAGGTTTACTGCAGCCAGCAGCGTACTGGCAATGCATGAACTCTATGTTGAAGTGATTTCAGACATTCGTAGGTTTCGGATATTATTGAGACTTTGTACTAAATTCTTCATATTTTGATCCCTTGAGTTGTTTCGTTAACATTTGTTTGAAATGGATAAGTCGATAGAGTACTCGGTGACATATTGCTATTTGAGTCACGAAGCCGAAAGTCCACTGCAATCAGATGTACACTAGCAAGGCAGGGATTCTAAGCAAAGTGATTAATGATATACCTTGAGTTGTTTGAAAACCGAAAGTCCACTGCAATCAGATGTACCTTGAGTTGTTTCGTTAACATTTGTTTCAAATACCTATATGTTCTCGAGTGCCATGGAGACTAAATTTCCTTTGTCATATGATTATTGATATTTTGAAAATCGCAAATCCTTGCACGTTCACCTTGATTTGATACTAATACCTCCTGAGTATTTTGAACGTTCTCGCAATCAACCCTTGCAAACTTCCTCTTGTTGCATTTTATCGTTGAATCATTTGATTTTCCTAAATATGTACATCTTGCTAGATTTAATTCCGTCCCACCAGATTTTTCCTATCGCTTGTACTTGTAATATCATGTTTCGTCTAAACCATGATCTTTCTATCTTGTTCTAGTTCAGTTGTGTTAAACTTTTAAAAGTTGATCATGCTTAAAAGATCGTACCTTCATAGTTTGCTCCTCTAAGTCGTAATTAAAACTTCACCCTACCTCGTGCCTATTTGATTCTTGATCATTGTTAGATCGTGATATTCAACCCTCCGTATGAAATTTTCGTACTTGATCCTAATTAAACTTTGTCCCATTTCGTATCTGACCAACTTTGATCGTTTTTACCATTTATTGTCATAATAAATCGTTTTAAATCTTGATGATTTTCACACATGGCCGTTGAGCGTACTCACACTCGTACCTAACTGATTTTGAATCTCGTGTCGTTTCTTATTGTACCATGCATTTCGAAATTTCGAGAATGAAATTATTTTAAGGGGAAAAGATTTATAACCGTACCTTTCCATTTTTATGGAATTTTAAAGTTTCTCTAAATTAAGTTGATTGATTAAAATAAATTCTTATTTAATAATTTTATTATTAAGATTAACTATTTGGGGAGAATAATTTGAATTAGTTGGCATGGGTGTTAATTCCCTATTTGGATATAACTAACTAGTGTGGTCCCCATATTCTAACAAATTCTTCTGACCACTTAACCAATTTCTAACTGAATGTATAGTATTTTTGCAATTATCATTGGAGTGGAGGGGCTCAAATGCAAAATTGCCATCTTTTTCCATTCCCTATATATTCCAGGGAAGAGAGAGAAATGTTATTTTTCATTCAGACCAATTCCTTTCTCAAATCGAGCTCTCCATTTCCCTAAATTATTTCAAACCCTAACCCTATTTTTCGTCCGGCGAGGTGATGGCATGTCACGCTCCAGAACCAGAATACTGGAGATCGGGGGCAGACATAGCCAGCTACGTATATGAAATGGAATCAATCTCGCTATATGGTCACGGCTGTCTAGATACATGAGGGTTTAACTACAAGCCAACAGTCTCTTAAGGTCATGAACAAGCCTAGTGTCTCAATCACAAGCAAATAAGTAAATGTTACAAGATGTTAGATCACCAAATATACAATAGTAAGGCATCCCAAACATTACATATTTAGTTGATCATGAAGCTAGTCGTTACAAAATGTTAGGACTAGCAAGAGTTTTAGTCATACATGATCAACCCTAGGATCTGTGAATCATGTTACAGCCCGTAGGCAGACAGTAAGTAAGTGCAATCGAGCTAAACATGTGCTCGTCGGCTAAACGCCTCAAAAGAATATTTTTACAATAAAGTGGGAGATCAAAAATAAACCCACTCGTTGCCCTGGTTACGTCTAGTCGCCACCATCGGGCTGGAAGGTTGGTAGATCCTCTGGAGCTGCTCCGAAATCTGGCCACACAAAACCAGCTGGGTCAGACCCCAGAAAGAGCAAGTGCCACAAAGAAAGCTTCACTTAGGAACTAAAACCAGCAATTAGCACAGAAGATAATAATATATAGTAAAACTGGAGAAAATATAACATCACGAGGATATACGGTAAGATAACCATGGGACCATTCAGATAACCAGGTTACAATCCTTAAACCAAACAAGGACCGGGATTGTAACCCTTCGTCTGAACCAAACTTGGTTTCTTCCATTTATCAGCAAGATAATGTAAAAAAATCAGAAAATGTAACAATTTTATACAAGATCAAGGCTAGACAGATTATTCCCCATTCAATCAATCACGACCAAGCAATGAGTACGGCTTGATACTTTAACTAGCTAGGGTTGTCACAGGCCTAGTTACTAGCAAGATGCAGTGAGATTATTCCAAAGCCACAAGCCCTGCAGACCATCCAGGTTACCCAGGTCGAAAATTAGGGGTTGAATTCAGGTGGGTACACCGTCGAGGAAACGCATGTACCCTTAGGTAGCTTGAAGGGTGCAACACATGACAATGTGCTGGAAATGTGCCCTACTCGACGGCAGGCTACAGATCCCAAGCGCGCCCAGGTAACGGGATTGCCTGTAGCTGGAAGATCTTTTTATGACTAATATATTAATCTAGTTATTAGCCTTAGTCCATTTTAGTAGGTACTCCTGACCGTGGTACTCAGGAGTCCCATCCTAGACATGATGCAAGACAGGACTGGATTATTTGTACAAGTACAATCGCCCACGGTATCCGGGTTAATTATACAGGTCATGTCATGTCAGGTAGCCGTCGTAACAGCTTATCAAGATATATCATGTCAGGTTATCATGTCAAGTTTACTGGTCAAGAGTGCGCCACGACGGGCCACTATCAGGTCATGTCATGTTTACTTGTCAGGAGTACACCACTACAGGTCACTGTCGTATTCAGGATACATGTGTAGGACAGTATAGTACAAGCATTCAATCAGGAGACTCAAGTTATGTTGAGATCACAAGACACAAGTCATTAGCAAAGATCAAATAATAATAGAGAAATAATAATAATAATAATAATAATAATAATTAAATAGCAGGGCAAGGCACAAGAAGGAGCCCTGCGGCTCAGGGTCACTAGAACTCATGCGGCCAATAAGGAGAGCGCATGCAACTTAGTAAGGACAGGGACATGCTGCTAGAAGGACAAGGGCGCATGCGGCTAGGGAGGAAAGGGCGCATGCTGTCCCAAGAAGTTGGGTCTCATGCGGCCAGCGGAAGAGTGGGCTTCATGCGGCTGACGGAAAGCAAGTCCATACGGTCAAGGGAGGCTAGTCCATGCGGCTAGGAGTAATGGACACACATGCGGCTATCCGAAGAGTAGTTCCATGCGGCTAGCTGGGTTCGGCCCTCATGCGGATAGCGGAGTTCGGATTCATGCGGCTAACGGGAGAGCAATGCCAATGCGGCTCAGAAGTCATGAAGCCCTATGCAGCCAGGAATGATACTCAGTCTATACGGTCTAGGGAGTAGGCTTATGCGGCTGAGGGCGAGTTGGATCCCATGCGGCTGGAAGGGACTGAGGACTTATGCGGTCAGGGAATTCATATTCATGCGGCTAAATGTGACGGGCACCCATGCGGCTGCATCGGCCAGGGGGCGCATACGGCTGGGTGGGAAGAAGTCCATGCGGCTAGTTATGCTTGCGGTTGGGAGAACACTTGCTGCATGAAATGTTCATGCGGTCAAGTCAAGCACAGTTCATCTTCTCCAAAATTTCGAGAAGAAGAACACCATGAGAGCCAAGTTCTCAAGCTCCATAACTTCATCATCCGGAGCCCAAATTCGAACTTCCATAGGTCAAAATGGGGTAGAACGAAATTCTCTATAACATGGAACCATCAAAACTTAGAAATAACAAGGTTAAGTAGATCAAAACTCAAGAAATCTGAGAATAAGGTAAACTTAGATCTACAAGAATCAGGCTATGGAAAGTAAAAATGCCATGTACTAAAGTAAGTTAAAATGCTGTAAGGAAGAGAATGAAGTAATAAAATTGGAGTTCCTCCATGAAGTAAGTTGCACTTGCTTAGACCTCTCTCTCCCTCTCTCTGGTAGGTGAAGAATTAATGAAGGAAAGAAGAAGAGTAATGAAGAGAGAGAAGGAAGTGGGGTTAATAAATGGTAGTGGTGGTGGTAGGTAGGTGGTTCTCTTCCTTGGTTCATAATAAACCAAAGAAAACCGAGCCACGCCGAACCAACCCAAGAAATAACCAAGCCAAGAAGGAAGCTAAGCAAGGAATCATGTAATACAAGATAAAATACGTACACGTATTTCAAAATACGTAATACGAATCACAGGCATTACAACTCAACCCACCTTAAAAGAATTCCATCCTCGGAATTTAATTAAGATGCTAGAGAAACGAAGACAAGCTATATCAATCACAAGCAAGCTATAACTAGACAGGCAATCACTCATTCAAGCAAGGAATCGAAGGCATGAGGCATAAGAAAGACATTATACCTCATGAGTCAAACAAGTCGGGATATCGCGATCGAATATCGTCCTCACGCTCCCACGTTGACTCACCCAAAGAGTGATGACCCCAAGCAACTCGGACTAACTTGATAGTCTTTTTCTTGAGTGTCTTCTCCCTTCAGTCCAATATAGACACGGGCCTCTCCTCATACGAAAGGTTGGTACCAACAACCAATTCCGAATGATCTAGGATGTGGCTCGGGTCCGGAATATATCGTCGTAATTAGGATACATGGAACACGTCATGCACCTCGCTTAGCGACGGCGGAAGAGCGAGACGATAGGACACATCTCCTACTCGCTCCAGAATGTTAAATGGCCCTATATACCTAGGACTAAGCTTTCCCTGTACGCCGAAACGAATGACGCCACGGTTAGGCGAAATCCTCAGGGATACATGGTCACCGACAGAAAACTCGAGAGGGCGCCGATGAGAATCGGCCCAATGGCGCTGGCGATCTTGGGCAACTCGAAGATGATCCCTGACTATTCTGACTACTTCAACTGTCTGAGCAATCATTTCTGGACCGAGCATCTGCCTCTCTCCGACATCGTCCCATGCTAGCGGGGATCTGCACTTCCTACCATACAGTGCCTCGAACGGTGCCATCCGGATACTGGCCTGGAAACTGTTGTTGTACGAGAACTCCACCAGGTGCAGGTGATCTTCCCATGAACCACCGAAGTCAAGTATGCAAGATCTCAATATATCTTCAAGAGTCTGGATTGTACGCTCCGACTGACCATCTGTCTGTGGATGATATGCTGAACTGAACTGGAGACGAGTTCCTAAGCTCTCCTGCAGGCTACGCCAAAAGTGCGACATGAATCTTGAATCTCGGTCCGAGGTGATACTGACTGGCACTCCATGCAACCTAATAATCTGCCTGAGGTATATCTCTACTAACTGAGCTATCGACTGACCAACTTTGAACGGGAGGAAGTGAGCTACCTTCGTGAGCCTGTCAACTATAACCCAAATAGCATCTCGACCAGCTGGGGATCTAGGCAATTCGGTCACAAAATCCATGGTCACATGTTCCCACTTCCATTCTGGAATCGGCAAGGGCTGAAGAAGTCCAGCGGGCCTCTGATGTTCAGCCTTAACTTGTTGGCAGACTAAACAACGAGAGACAAACCGGCTATCTCCCTCTTCATGCCATTCCACCAGAAGTGCTGCCGGATATCACGGTACATCTTCGTACCTCCCGGATGAATGGAATATTGAGAACTGTGTGCCTCTGCCATGATTTTCTGTCTGATATCTCCACTGGGTACATAAAGACGCTTACCATGCCGAAGTGTACCATCTTTATGAATGCATAACAACGGTCTTCGTCCTGCCTCACACTCTGCTCTGAGTCGCTGAAGCTTGGAATCTGCTGACAGCGCCATCCGGATCCTCTCGACTATGGTGGACTGAACTTGCATGCTGGCCATCAATGGTACACTGGAAGGGAGGACAACTTCAATATCCATCTTCTGAAGATCTGCTAACAGCTCTGGT
This sequence comes from Iris pallida, assembly GCA_029216955.1. Lineage (NCBI taxonomy): Eukaryota > Viridiplantae > Streptophyta > Magnoliopsida > Asparagales > Iridaceae > Iris > Iris pallida. The sequence goes on from JANAVB010009593.1 coordinate 1,900,878, forward strand.
TGCGATGTTAGGAAATAAACTCCGGCTCTCCTGCTCAATGCATCTGCAACAACATTGGCCTTTCCAGGGTGATACTGCAAGTTGATATCATAATCCACAAGAAGATCCAGCCACCTCCTCTGACGCATGTTAAGATCCTTCTGGGTGAAAACATACTTTAGGCTCTTGTGGTCGGTGAAAATCTCCACCCTATCTTCGTACAAGTAGTGCCTCCACAACTTAAGTACGAACACTACAGCTGCCATCTCCAAGTCATGGGTTGGGTAATTCTTCTCATGATCACGAAGTTGTCGTGACGCATAAGCTATTACCTTCCCATGCTGCATCCGAACACATCCTAGGCCTCTGCCTGAAGTATCACAATATACTGAAAATCCTCCAGTTCTATCTGGAAGTGCGAGGATAAGAGCCGTCATCAAGCCTCGCTTCAACTTCTCAAAAGAATCCTGACACTCTACTGTCCAAGCAAACTGTACCTCCTTGCGGGTCAACTGGGTCAATAGCGCCGTAATCTGGGCAAAGTCTGAAACAAATCGCCGGTAGTAGCCGGCCAATCTGTAATGCCCCGCTCCGTACGGTACATTATGCTGAGTCATTGACCCGAAGAGTAGCGTTGACCCGATTGCGTATCGATGCGAATCGATACGAAAGTTACGTTGTCCCGAGAAACGTATTGACCCGAGGAACGCATCGAGTAATAACGATACAAGTGTTAAGTTGTCCCGAGCAATGCATCGAACTAAGTCGATGCGAATAGTTGCCTTGTCCCGAAGAATGCATCGAGTGAATCGATGCGAAATGCCGCGTTGCCTCGAAGGATAAGTGCGTTGAGACGGCTCGAAGATTCTAAGAAATCGAATCGACCAAGGCGCAAGTCCGAATCGACGTGTGCAGGCTATACGTTGACGGAAAAATATTAGAGGTCGATCATCGGCAATATTTAGTAAGGGGTCCGCGGAACCAAATCGACGCCTTGCGATGGGCTGAGACTTGGGCACGCTAAGGCAAATCGGACGTATGATTCAAAGAAGCACGAAGTGCTCGACTGGCTAAGTCAGGAGAGTGGCCGTGCAACAAAGTTAGGGAATCGAGCCGCATCGGCTCGGCGAAACGACGAAGGGAAATCGATTCAAGGTGGGAGGATTGACTTCTTTTTACTCCTTCATTCGATAAGTCAAATATATAATTGTTTGCTAAGTTAACCTATCGACGCCACGGGCGTGGTCCGATCGGAGATAAATCATAGTGTGCGTCAAACACTAAGTTAGTACAATTGAAATAAAACGTGCATCAAATGCACAAGTTGCTACGGAACATTGGATATCGCAAAGGCGAGCGCCTCGGTACGCAAGCCGTAAGAACATGGGATAACTGTACTTAGCGAGTGCCTTAGTGCACGAACCATACCGTGCCTTTGCGCACGAGTTAGAACGGCTAGAACATTGAAAGACAATAGGCGAGCGCCCTAGCGCGCAAGCCACGGACATTGAATGCTAAGTCATAGAACATCAAAAATACGATCGAAACGTGCCTGCGTACACGAGATAAAAAAAGATAGCTTCGTTGCGAAAGAATACAGTTGTGGCATGAATGTGGCGGAACTGTCGGATACGACATAATGTCTTGAAAGGTGTTCGGGACCTTCGGGTCGTTTCGGTTGACGAGCATTGAGTTGAGGCATAATGCCATTGAACATTAAAACAAAGTACGAAACGTAAGTTAACGAAGGAAATCGAGATGGATAATGTGGCATGGTGCCCTTCGAAATGTTCGCAGCCTTCGGGCGTTCGTTGAAGACATTGGGGCATTGTGCCAATTGAAATAGAGATAAGCGAACTTGCTTGGTTGTATGAAATATAAGATTCGTTGCATGGTCAAATGGACTTAAAGACTATTGCCCGTGCACGGGTGTTTCTTCCCTCGAACGTGATCGCCAGGGCGCTGGGACCGTTCGGCCTAGGAGGGACTGCGTTGATATCGATATTGTTGGTGCACTTTGACTAGACGGGTAGCGCCTGTCTAGTGAATGTGATAAGCCACTTACACGAGTACTTCGGGGGTCCTCGGATTTTGGTTAGCAACCACAACTGAGTGATTGTCGTCTTACAATTTCGAGTCGATAAGTATAAGTCCATTCTAGCCCGAAAAGATAGTGACCTTCATATAGTTAAGGGCGACGGGTTTGGAAGTGCAAGGTATACGTATATCCTGCATGGATGGATCCGAATAGAGAGCACTTATAACATGACAGGGAAAAATGGATGGGCGTATTCACCTTGCGTCGGTGCAAGGGCGAGTGCGTCGACTTAGTAAGAGTCGCACCACGAATCAAACACGAGAATGTTTGCGTGCCTATTCAATTCGATAACATGCTTGCTATGATAACATGCTTTACGCTTTCGAATATGCCATGAAATTGACCCTATGGAGAACATAGCAAGATCATAAGCTAAGTTGCATGATTCAACATAAATATAAAAATGTCGGTTTAGAAAGAAGATCTTTGCTTCAGTACATGCGAGGACGAACGTACTGATCCCCCACCAGCTTCATGCAGGGTGCAGGGAATGGAAGGCTCGCGACGAAGCGTTGCTTGAACGCGTTGAGGCTTGGAAATGCCAAAGCGTATTGAAGCGTGCGATCGCATTGACGCTCGGACTATGCAACTGGATTGATGCGGCCGAGATATAGAAGGCATGATGTATGGAACGGTAAAATCCTTTATGGGCAAGAGAGAACCTGAGTGTTGTAGCCAATCTGGCATATATTGTTAGTCTATCGAAAGCCTTTGTAATTCAGTTTCGAATATCAATAAAGAGAATTGTTTCGTATACTTTGTTTTCTTATCGTTGTAAATATCGAATCAAAAGATAACCATTTGAGAACTTGTCATCTTGCCTTGCACGAGCGCAATTCCAGGCTCGTGCGGCATCACGCCCCATGCGAGGACGATGATTCGGGTGATTCCGGGTCGGGGATTATAACCCTTCGTCTAAACCGAACTTGGTTTCTCCTATTTATACGGTAAGATAACCATGGGACCATTCAGATATACGGTAAGATAACCATAGGACCATTCAGATATACGGTAAGATAACCATGGGACCATTCAGATAACCAGGTTACAATCCTTAAACCAAACAAGGACAGGGATTGTAACCCTTCGTCTGAACCGAACTTGGTTTCTCCCATTTATCAGCAAGATAATGTAAGAAAATCAGAACATGTGACAATTTATACAAGATCAAGGCTAGACAGATTATTCCCCATTCAATCAATCACGCCCAAGCAATGAGTACGGCTTAATACTTTAACTAGCTAGGGTTGTCACGGACCTAGTTACTAGCAAGATACAGTGAGATTATTCTACAGCCATAAGCCCTGCAGACCATCCAGGTTACCCAGGTCAAAAATTAGGGGTTGAATTCAGGTGGGTACACCGTCGAGGAAACGCATGTACCCTTAGGTAGCTTGAAGGGTGCAACACATGACAGTGTGCTGGAAATGTGCCCTACTTGACGGCAGGCTACAGATCCCAAGCGCGCCCAGGTAACGGGATTGCCTGTAGCTGGGAGATCTCTTTATGACTAATATATTAATCTAGTTATTAGCCTTAGTCCATTTTAGTAGGTACTCCTGACCGTGGTACTTAGGAGTCCCATCCTAGACATGATGCAAGACAGGACTGGATTATTTGTACAAGCACAATCGTCCACGGTGTCCGGGTTAATTATACAGGTCATGTCATGTCAGGTAGCCATCGCAACAGCTTATCAAGATATATCATGTCAGGTTATCATGTCAAGTTTACTGGTCAAGAGTGCGCCACGACGGGCCACTATCAGGTCATGTCATGTTTACTTGTCAGGAGTGCACCACTACGGGTCACTGTCGTGTTCAGGGTACATGTGCTGGACAGTATAGTGCAAGCATTCAAATAGGAGACTCAAGTTATGTTGAGGTCACAAGACACAAGTTATTAGCAAAGATCAAATAATAATAGAGAAATAATAATAATAATAATAATAATAATTAAATAGCAAGGCAAGGCACAGGTAGGAGCCCTACGGCTCAGGGTCACTAGAACTCATACGGCCAATAAGGAGAGCGCATGCAACTTAGTAAGGACAGGGACATGCGGCTAGAAGGGCAAGGGCGCATGCGGCTAGGGAGGAAAGGGCGTATGCTGTCCCAAGAAGTTGGGTCTCATGCGGCCAGCGGAAGAGTGGGCTTCATGCGGCTGACGGAAAGCAAGTCCATACGGTCAAGGGAGGCTAGTCTATACGGCTAGGTGTAATGAGCACACATGCGGCTATCCAAAGAGTAGTTCCATGCGGCTAGCTGGGTTCGGCCCTCATGCGGATAGCGGAGTTCGGATTCATGCGGCTAACGGGAGAGCAATGCCTATGCGACTCAGAAGTCATGAAGCCCTATGCGGCCAGGAATGATACTCAGTCTATGCGGTCTAGAAGGGAATAGGCTTATGCGACTGAGGGCGAGTTGGATCCTATGCGGCTGGAAGGGACTGAGGACTTATGCGGTCAGGGAATTCGTATTCATGCGGCTAAATGTGGCGGGCACCCATGCGGCTGCATCGGCAAGGAGGCGCATGCGGCTGGGTGGGGAGAAGTCCATGCGGCTAGTTATGCATGCGGTTGGGAGAACACTTGCTGCATAAAATGTTCATGTGGTCAAGTCAAGCACAGTTCATCTTCTCCAAAATTCCGAGAAGAACACCATGAGAGCCAAGTTATCAAGCTCTATAACTCCATCATCCGGAGCCCAAATCCGAACTTCCATAGGTCAAAATGGGGTAGAACGAAATTCTCTACAACATGGAACCATCAAAACTTAGAAATAACAAGGTTAAGTAGATCAAAACTCAAGAAATCTGAAAATAAGGTAAACTTAGATTTACAAGAATCAGGCCATGGAAAGTAAAAATGCCAAGTACTAAAGTAAGTTAAAATACTGTAAGGAAGAGAATGAAGTAATAAAATTAGAGTTCCTCCATGAAGCAAGTTGCACTTGCCTAGACCTCTCTCTCCCTCTCTCTGGTAGGTGAAGAATTAATGGAGGAAAGAAGAAGAGTAATGAAGAAAGAGAAGGAAGTAGGGTTAATAAATGGTAGTGGTGGTGGTAGGTAGGTGGTTCTCTTCCTTGGTTCATAATAAACCAAAGAAAACCGAGCCAAGCCGATCCAACCCAAGAAATAACCAAGCCAAGAAGGAAGCTAAGCAAGGAATCATGCAATACAAGAAAAAATACGTACACATATTTCAAAATACGTAATACGAATCACAGTTATTACATGGTGGGCCTTCATCACTGAGGTGGCTAGAGGTCCGCGCCTCTACTCCGATGATGCTCGGTGGAGCCACCTCTTTATCTCGGTCAGGTGGTGGCATCAGCAACGGTCGATCATTTTTTTTTGCCAATGAGCAACGTGCAATTTCTCCGGCGCGTACCTCTTGACGGCGTTGATGACGATACCAGTGCTTCACAACCGTAGCGGCCAGACCAGCGTCTTACTTTTGGCGATCGACGAGTGTTCCAGACGACCGCAACACCGCTGACCCTTTCGATCGGTAGAGAGCAGGGCATTCTCCTAGACGACGAACAACGACCTTCTCCGGCGTTCTCCACCACAGACTCGCCGTCAACGATCAAGCAATCTGGTCGACAAGCGACGGAGAAGCTGCAGTGGGTGGTGGATCTGTGAGCACCCTGAATTTTGGGTTGATTTTTTTTAAATTTTTCTAATTGATTTAGTTTTAATAAATAATTTATTCTGTTATTTATTTTTAAGTGTACTTTCCTGTGCCATTGATATTTAGAGTGTCTGGGATGTTCAACTCTGGAAATCTTTTTCACGAGTTTTAGAGTGGACAGGATTACCTTCATGATGGTATATAGTGTCCCATCCAAACTTGTTCCCTTGTACACTTTTTGCTTCGCACAACTTCGGGTCGATTTAGACCATTTGATTATTAATTATTTTTCCCACACTTTTCCTTGATCATTATTAGCACGTTACCGTGACTTTTAATTTGGGAGCAACAGACCCGTCATTTCCTTGAAACTAACTCATCATGCATGATCTACTCGAGACGCTCTTCACCCTTGACCTTCGTGTCCCACTCAGACACGCCATTTTGTGCTCTATTTGCTTCGCACAACTTTCCTAACACGTGACCCGGTTTTATTTCACCCCACGGTGTCACATTCATTTTCCAACTTGATTTGTGGGTACCCTGTCGACCAAAATCTGTCAGCCCCAATTATGTACATGGCCCATATTGAGTCTACTACCCGTACGACACTTGTGTCCCATTTATTGGAATCCCCATGTGCTACTTATCTACTCATGATCATCAACACCTATTTTTATTCAATTTTTGCACAATGTCCGATTTTCATCCAACCTGGTTTGACCAAACCCAGTCCAAGCTCCATATTATCCTCCATCATGACACCCTCAGCCTTATTTCCTTTGAAAAATATCAAGTACTCTTCTACCTATTTTTTTATATTTAATAGAAATTTTCTATTGATATTAAATTCCATGGAATGACCATTTTTTCTAACATATTAACCCTAGCCATTGGATTCCCCTATTTTTAATCCTAGCCATCCATTTCTACATGACAACTCCCCAACCCCTTTCTCACATGTGGCCGGCCCTAAGTTTTAGGCATGGCACTTTTCTCTCTCTCCCTCTCACTACAATTATTACATCTCTCTTTCTCTCTCTTTAATTATATTATCACCACTCTCTCTCTCTTCCCTCACAAACACCAACACCAACACCAACACACAGCCTTCCATGGTCGAGCCCAGCTGTGGCCGACCTCCCTCCTCTCTGGCCGATCTCGGCCACCCCAGCAGGCCGCACCACCAGTCTTCTTCTCCCCTCCTCCTCCTTTCCTCCTCACAACAACGAACCACCACCCTCACCATAAACAACCACCACCACCATCTATGCCCGACCACCACCCTGGCCGGACATCCCTTCCTCCTTTGCCGTCGACCACCCGCCTAGGTCATCGACAACCGCCACCACCATCAACAATGAACCACCGCCACCACCTTCATTCCATCACCAACGAACCAATCACCACCACCACTTTGATCCGCCACGTCTTCCGCACAACCTGCCGCCGTGTCCAGCTTGCCGCCGTGCATTCGCCGACGGGGGTAGGCTGCGTAGCCCCCTCCCCCCCCCCCCCGCGCACAGCTGCAACAGCAGCGTGGCACAGCTGCAACCCGCCATGGCCGGCCGGAGCGCCTGTGACCACGCGTACGGTGTCGCCGCCGGCCACGCGCCGGTGTGGCCGTGCCCCCCACGGCGGACGAACTCCGGCGACCCTCTCTGGGTCCGCCTCTCCTCCTCCAGCGCGACGTATAGACGATTCGTGCATTTCGCACTAATTCCCGCCGTGACGCGCGCGAAATCAAGTCCGTTTTGGCGCCCCGTCGCAGCAACTTCGTGTACATTTTTCCGAAAATTCGACCGTTGGATCGGTGATTTCTTCGCTCCGTTACAATCTCGGTATATCCACATTCATTCCTGTCAATTTTCATCTGTTAATTTTAACGTTTGATACATCAAAACCGGCCACCAAGTTGACCGTTTAAATTATATTAAATTTAGACAGTTTCGCGGGGCCAACATCGTCAGCTTGTATCTCCTCCACCGCAGCTCCGTTTGGCGTGCTACCAGTTCCTGTGCGAAGTTGGTATAACCCTCTTACTACCCCTCAAGTTTCGTTTCATTGTGAGCTTGTTTGATTGGTTGAATTCGACGCCAAAGTTGGCCGTCCGAATTCGTAATTTCCAACTTGTAAAATTTTATTTTTGAACACGGGACTCCAGATTTCATTTCTGACACCACCAGTAGACACGTGGCATCGTTCTGGCATGTTTTCATATAAAATTTGTTAGATTTGAAGAACGTGGGCCCTGGCACGTTTTTCGGTGCAAAGTGGGTCCCACATTCTGGGTCAACGAGACTTTTTGACGTCGGCTCATCGGAATCCAATTTCGGATATACTGTTGAGTTCGTATCGTCATTCTGGGCTCGTTGACATATAATTTGCTAGGTTTTGGTAGACATTGGACCCGGCACGTATTTCAGTGTAGGTCGGATACCAATATCCGGGTCAATGGGTCATTTTGAGATCGACTCATCGGAATCCAATTTCGGATATACCGTTGAGTTCGTATCATCATTCTGGACTCGTTGACATGTAGTTTGCTGAGTTTTAAGAATGATGGCTCCGGCACGTATTTTCGTGCAAATCGGAATTCCAAGTTCTGGTCAACGGACCAAATTGAGATCGGGTCAACAGAATCCAATTCTGGAGATACCGTTGGGCTCGTATCGTCATTCTAGTTTCGTGGACATATAATTTGTTATATTTTACAGACTTGTTTTCTTGCACATTTTTTGGTGCAAAACGGCTCCGACACGGATACCGTTTTGACCCGAAATTACCTTTTTGTCCTTGTGTCCAAATTAGACCGAAGGGTAGGCTATCCTAGCTAATTTGACCACTCTGGATACGTTAGCGATGTCTATTTTATCGTCCGACAATGTTTGTTGATAAATTCTCTGTGTTTAACCCTTTTATAATTTATTAATAATTAATTCTTATAATGTTCGTATTTCGGGATTAGTACAACAAAACTGAGCTCAGTCAATTCCAGTGACTCACATCGCTGAAATTGACAAGATGGATACGTAGATCACCATAATAAGATTGATCAACTTTACCGTTGATCATCTCATCTCGATTTGTGTGTCGTAAGTTTCGACGTACGAATAACGAAGTACACTTTTTATCTTTAATATTAGACTAGAATTGACCCTGTTTGACCAGAGTTGACCAGTTGACCAAAAGTCAACTGTAAGTCAACACTTAACCTAGTTTGACTAGATTGTTGACCGTAGTTGACCTAGAGTCAATTTGACTTAGAAGAACCTAGGATAATATAGATTGCTTGTAGAGATTCATTTATCACAACTTGAATACCTTGTAACCTGTGTTGCTTTAAATAGGACTCTGTGGCTTCAGTTGTACCCCTATACCTATCAGCTGTTCAGGTTATCAGGCGAGTACATTCTCTGATCATTTCATATCTTGTTTAGGATTATATTTCCTGCTTTAGATTACTTTACATAATGCTGACACGTTGGAAACACGGATATTAGTACTATATGGATCTTGTTGTGCAATGTTATCCCCTTAGCAGATACATCGGGTATTCGTGTTCGTGTACTTTATCGTGAGCATCGTTTACTCCTTGTATTCGTAACATTCGTGTACAAATCGTGTGAAATCGTGTATATTCATGTATTCACATGATCTCGTGTGCGACTATACTTCGTGTGCAATAACATATCTTAGCTAGATCCTTGTGTATTGATTGGGGCGGGAGAGTAGAAGTCGTTATGTAATCAATCCAGTAGATTACTCGTGTACAACCTCTGTAGATTACTCGTGTACAACATCGTGTCGTTTACATAACCATCTTGTGCTCTGAATCACTAGTCACTGATAGTTCTCTATATATTGTAGCTATTTACTTACAGTCTCTCTTTTTTACATCATGTTGTTCTTCAGTTTCCTGTATCTTACTCTCTAGCATGTTTATATTTCCTAGCCTGTTATGATTTGTTGAGATGTACTGTACTCGCTCCTGTCCTGACTGGACCTGTTCATAAATTTTACAGATAGCTTGGAGATTGCCTGCTAGCCTAGAGGAGACACAGTAGAGGTTGTATAGTTAGTTTTCAGCCGTTTTGAGTTGTATTATTATATGGATTACTGTATTTGAGCTTTCAGATGTTTTTTGGTTTTGTGTATCTTAGGCACTTAGACTTCTGGATTGTATCTCTGTGATTTTCGTTCTGTTTATCTATCTTTTATCATGCTCTACCTTAGATGTGATTGAGTCTGTATCTGCTATGTCACCCCCATTCGGGGAGTATAAACTGTTTAGCCTTATACTGTTAGATGCATGATACCTAGGACAGCGTTCTACCGCCGACACTGTGGCGTAGGCTGGACGTACCCACGTCTCGCGCCCTAACTCTAGGGTGCGGGTCGTGACACATTTTTAGTGGTGGCCCATGCAGGTCGAGTTTGTGTAGTAGTATTCGAACTAGAGTACCACTACAGCCTGCAGTAGGAATAGGATATATTTTTGAAGATACTTAATCACAGCTAGGATCCCTTGAGAGATTCCTGGGACGACCCTTGAGAATATTATTTAACTTCGAATTGAAAACTCTTTTTTTCCTTGATTTGATTATCCTTATTTTCTGTGGTTTAAATTGATTTTGATGGATTATTGTTGAATTTGAGTTTGTATTTATTGATTTTGATGGAAGATTGTTGAATTTTGAATCTTGATGTTAGCTGTAGCATCCGAGTTTGTATTTATATGATTTGAAGGATTTTGCTCATTTTGAATCTTGATGTTCGTTGATAAATTTGATTTTTGGGTATTCATTGTTGATTTAATTTAATTTTTGTCAAGATGAAATTATATGGGCTAGGTCATCTAAGTTTTGGAATCTAGTCTTCTATAGTCACATTAGCCAGCATGGTGAGGACATATAGTCTGGCTTTGGATATATTTCTTGGGTGTGGGAATTTAAGGTTTTTGCAGCCAAGCTAGCGGCATCGCAAAAATGTTAAATACCACGATTCTAGAGGTATGTGCCCAAGTCGAGGACTTTGTGATTATCGTAGCCTTGCTTACTAGTATGACGAGGATTTAGAGCACCATGATTTTGGATATACGTATATGATTATCAGATTGTACTTTAAATGTTTTGAACATGTTTTCTCTACTTTTTTTCAGTCCTTCAAAAAAAAGAGAATTATTACTTGTTGTTTTGTTTTGTTTCTCATTATTTAACTTAGTAGTAGCTTTAGCTGTTTTTATAAACCCTTGTGTAACTTCTTACAAATTTCTTCTTAATACAATGAATCGATGATTTTGCTAGACCTTATTTTGGATTTGATATTATAGCTCTGATTTCAAAATGGGTTCCTCTTTTAAACAAATAAGCAGAACAGATTCTTTTATCATTCTCTTCCTGCCAATATTTTATTTCCATCATTCTTGTCTTATATAACTTCAATTCCCTGTCTCGTATATAATTCTGTTAGCTACACCTTGAAAACTCTTGAATCTTCGTATCATTTTGCTTGAGAAATGTTGAGGAAGTGACGTAAATCATCTAGTACGGAAATGACGTAAATGGTTATCATAGAATGATTTGTAGGAATCAGAACGTTGGATATCAAAAAAATTGAGAGGGGGATGTGGTAAAGGTTTAGAATGTAATCGAGTGATAAATGTTATCAATTTAGAATCAATCGTAGAAAATTTGGGTTACGAGAAATTCGTGGATGTATTTCAAAAAAAAAAACTAATGAGGATATCAGAGGTCAACCTAGTTTTGAGAACTAGAAAATCTTGGTTATTGATTCTTGGGAACTATTACAAGGCTATGTAGAAATTAGAGATGGAAAGGAGAATTTAATTGTATTCTATGATTATGCGAAGTTGAACCAGAGATTGTAAGAGGGTGACTAGAGACAGAGAGAACACAAGGATTTTAAGTTATAGGAATTATTTTTTAGATGATTGGAGAAAATTTTAGAATTCAAAAAGATAATTGAAGGTGAACGTTGAAGAAAATATGAAGGTTGATTTATAAACAAGAATAAATTTTGTGAGACATAGTGGTATTGGAGTTTAGTAAATACGAGACTTGACTTAAACAAGTACAAGGATTTCATAAACTGGATTTAAAGGTTTCGAATCTAATTTAGAACGAGGTGAAGGAATTTGGAAATTTGATTAAATGAATAAGTGTTGATACCAAATTAAGAGGGGCATGCTTCACGGGAAATGTTTTAGAAGTTTAAAATTTTGTCTATGGTGATCATGGTAAAAGTTTAGATGACTGAAGGTTATAATTTTTTTTTTGAGGGTAGTCATATGAAGTTTGATTTTCATATCGGGGCTTGTGAGAAAAAAAAAATATATGATTTGGCAAATGGTAAACTGATAGTATCAGAGAGAGATGATTAACTGGCTTTGTATGAAATCTTTCTTGTTTTTCCCTAAAAAGGGTTTTTCAATATCATTGAATCCTAGTTTCCTTAATCACGACCAAATCGACTTCGATTATCTTTTCTTATCATATTAATATCTTGGGTTGTACTCAATTGAATTAAATTTGATTGTGACCTGAATCTCCATCCTTGTATGTTCGTTCTCAGACTTTGTTGAACATGTCCTCCATATTGTCTAAATCTTGATTTCTCTAATTTGATCAACTTAGGTCGTATCGAGACTAATATATATTTTGATTGGATTTCCATGCAATTGACTTTCATTCTTTAACTTGTGATTTTGATTTTTCTGAACCCTTTATAGATAATTGGTAGTTACCTTTCTTTATTTTTATGATAAATACCAGTTTTCACATAGGATGGTAGGCTGTCTTACAGTTTTGATGATTTGTTATTCTGTGTCTTTTCCGGTTTAACACCCCTAGACTGCTTGTGTATTTTGATACCCTATGACCGTTTCGGTTAGCATGACTAGTATACCTAGATGAGACTTTCACTACCACCGTATGCCATGACCCTGTATGTCGTCCTTTTTGATGGTATGATTTGTTTAAGTTCTGGGACTTGATTGTGGGGGTTTGACCTAGAGGGAGTATGAACATTTTAATTTCGAGGACGAAATTTTTATAAGGTGGGTAGGATGTGAGCACCCTGAATTTCGGGTAGATTTTTTTTAAATTTTTCTGATTGATTTAGTTTTAATAAATAATTTATTCTGTTATTTATTTTTAAGTGTACTTTCCCGTGCCATTGATATTTGGAGTGTCAGGGATGTTCAACTCTGGAAATCTTCTTCACGAGTTTTGGAGTGGACAGGATTACCTTCATGATGGTATATAGTGTCCCATCCAAACTTGTTCCCTTGTACTCTTTTTGCTTCGCACAACTTCGGGTCGATTTAGACCATTTGATTATTAATTATTTTTCCTACTCTTTTCCTTGATCATTATTAGCACGTTACCGTGACTTTTAATTTGGGAGCACCAGACCCGTCATTTCCTTGAAACCAACTCATCATGCATGATCTACTCGAGACGCTCTTCACCCTTGACCTTCGTGTCCCACTCAGACACGCCATTTTGTGCTCCATTTGCTTCGCACAACTTTCCTGACACGTGACCCGATTTTATTTCATCCCACGGTGTCACATTCATTTTCCAACTTGATTTGTGGGTACCCTGTCGACCAAAATCTGTCATCCCCAAATATGGACATGGCCCACATTGAGTCTACTACCCGTACGACACTTGTGTCCCATTTATTGGAATCTCCATGTGCTACTTATCTACTCATGATCATCAACACCTATTTTTATTCGATTTTTGCACAATGTCCGATTTTCATCCAACCCGGTTTGACCGAACCCAGTCCAAGCTCCATATTATCCTCCATCATGACACCCTCAGCCTCATTTCCTTTGAAAAATATCAAGTACTCTTCTATCTATTTTTTATATTTAATAAAAAAATTTTATTGATATTAAATTCCATGGAATGACCATTTTTCCCAACATATTAACCCTAGCCATTGGATTCTCCTATTTTAATCCTAGCCATCCATTTCTACATGACAACTCCCCAAACCCTTTCTCACATGTGGCCGGCCCTAAGTTTTAGGCATGGCACTTTTCTCTCTCTCCCTCTCACTACAATTATTACATCTCTCTTTCTCTCTCTTTAATTATATTATCACCTCTCTCTCTCTTCCCTCACAAACACCAACACCAACACACAGCCTCCCATGGCCGAGCCCAGCCGTGGCCGACCTCCCTCCTCCCTGGCCGAGCTCGGCCACCCCCAGCAGGCCGCACCACCAGTCTTTTTCTCCCCTCCTCCTCCTTTCCTCCTCACAACAACGAACCACCACCCTCACCATAAACAACCACCACCACCATCTATGCCCGGCCACCACCCTGGCCGGACATCCCTTCCTCCTTGGCCGTCGGCCACCCGCCTAGGTCATCGACAACCGCCACCACCATCAACAATGAACCACCTCCACCACCTCCATTCCATCACCAACGAACCAATCACCACCACCACTTCGATCCGCCACGTCCGCCGCACAACCCGTCGCCATGCCCAGCTCGCCGCCGTGCCTTCGCCGGCGGGGCTGGGCTGCGCAGCCCCCCCCCCCCCCGCGCGCAGCTGCAACAGCAGCGTGGCGCAGCTGCAATCCGCCATGGTCGGCCGGAGCGGCTGTGACCGCGCGTACGACGCCGCCGCCGGCCACGCGCCGACGTGGCCGCGCCCCCCCCCCCCCCCACGGCGGACGAACTCCGGAGACCCTCCCTCTGTCCGCCTCTCCTCCTCCAGCGCGACGTATAGATGATTCGTGCATTTCGTACGAATTCCCGCCGTGACGCGCGCAAAATTAAGTCCGTTTTGGCGCCCCGTCGCAGCAACTTCGTGCACATTTTCCCGGAAATCCGACCGTTGGATCGGCGATTTCTTTACTCCGTCACAATCTCGGTATATACACCTTCATTCCTGTCAATTTTCGTCCGTTAATTTTATCGTTTGATACATCAAAATCGGCCACCAAGTTGACCGTTTAAATTGTATTAAATTTGGACAGTTTAGTGGGGCCAACTTCGTCAGCTTGTATCTCCTCCACCGCAGCTCCGTTTGGCGTGCTACTAGTTCCTGTGCGAAGCTGGTATAACCCTCTTGCTACCGCTCAAGTTTCGTTTTATTGTGAGCTTGTTTGATTGGTTGAATTCGACGCCAAAGTTGGCCGTCCGAATTCGTAATTTCTAACTTGTAAAATTCCATTTTTGAACACGGGACTCCAAATTTCATTTCTGACACCACCAGTAGACTCGTGGCGTCGGCACAAAGTGGGTCCTGACACGTTTTTCGGTACAAAGTGGGTCCCACATTCTGGGTCAACGGGACTTTTTGACGCCGGCTCATCGAAATCCAATTCCGGATATACCGTTGAGTTCGTATCGTCATTCTGGACTCATTGACATATAATTTGCTAGGTTTTGATGGACATTGGACCCAACACGTATTTCGGTGCAAGTCGGAAACCAATATCCGGGTCAACGGGTCATTTTGAGATCGGCTCATCGGAATCCAATTCCGGATATACCGTTGAGTTCATATCATCATTCTGGACTCATTGACTTGTAGTTTGCTGAGTTTTGAGAACGATGGCTCAGGTATGCATTTCCGTGCAAACCAGAATTCCAAGTTCTGGTCAACGGACCAAATTGAGATCGGGTCAACAGAATCCAATTCTGGAGATACCGTTGGGCTCGTATCGTCATTCTGGTTTCGTGGACATATAATTTGTTTTATTTTATAGACTTGTTTTCTTGCACATTTTTTGGTGCAAAACGGCTCCGACACGGATACCGTTTTGACCCGAAATTACCTTTTTGCCCTTGTGTCCAAATTGGACCGAAGGATAGGCTATCCTAGCTAATTTGACCATTCTGGACACGTTGGCGATGTCTATTTTATCGTCCGACAATGTTTGTTGATAAATTCTCTGTGTTTAAACTTTTTATAATTTATTAATAATTAATTCTTATAATGTTCGTATTTCGGGATTAGTACAACGAAACTGAGCTCAGTCAATTCCAGTGATCTCACATCGCTGAAATTGACAAGATGGATACGTGGATCACCATAATAAGATTGATCAACTTTACAGTTGATCATCTCATCTCGATTTACATGTCGTAAGTTTCGACGTACGAATAACGAAGTACACTTTATATCTTTAATATTAGACTAGAATTGACCCTGTTTGACCAGAGTTGACCAGTTGACCAAAAGTCAACTGTAAGTCAATACTTGACCTAGTTTGACTAGATTGTTGACCGGAGTTGACCTAGAGTCAATTTGACTTAGAAGAACCTAGGATAAATAGATTACTTGTAGAGATTCATTTATTACAACTTGAATACCTTGTAACCTCTGTTGCTTTAAATAGGACTCTGTGGCTTCAGTTGGACCCCTATACCGATCAGCTGTTCAGGTTATCAGGCAAGTACATTCTCTGATCATTTCATATCTTGTTTAGGATTATATTTCCTGCTTTAGATTACTTTACATGATTCTGACACGTTGGAAACACGGATTAGTACTATATGGATCTTGTTGTGCGATGTTATCCCCTTAGCGGATACATCGGGTATTCGTGTTCGTGTACTTTATCGTGAGCATCGTGTACTCCTTGTATTCGTGACATTCGTGTACAAATCGTGTAAAATCGTGTATATTCATGTATTCGCATGATCTCGTATGCGACTATACTTCATGTGCAATAACATAACTTAGCTAGATCCTTGTGTATTGATTGGGGCGGAGGAGTAGAAGTGGTTATGTAATCAATCCAGTAGATTACTCGTGTACAACCTCTGTAGATTACTCGTGTACAACATCGTGTCGTTTACATAACCATCTTGTGCTCTGAATCACTAGTCACTGATAGTTCTCTATATATTGTAGCTATTTACTTATAGTCTCTCTCTTTTACATCATATTGTTCTTCATTTTCCTGTATCTTACTCTCTAGCATGTTTATATTTCCTAGCCTGTTATGATTTGTTGAGATGTACTGTACTCGCTCCTGTCCTGACTGGACCTGTTCATAAATTTTACAGATAGCTTGGAGATTGCCTGCTAGCCTAGAGGAGACACAGTAGAGGTTGTATAGTTAGTTTTCAGTCGTTTTGAGTTGTATTATTATATGGATTACTGTATTTGAGCTTTCAGATGTTTTCTGGTTTTGTGTATCTTAGGCACTTAGACTTCTGGATTGTATCTCTGTGATTTTCGTTCTGTTTATCTATCTTTTATCTTGCTCTACCTTAGATGTGATTGAGTCTGTATCTGCTATGTCACCCCCATTCGGGGATTATAAACTGTTTAGCCTTATACTGTTAGATGCATGAGACCTAGGATAGCGTTCTACCGCCGACACTGCAGCGTAGGCTGAACGTACCCACGTCTCGTGCCCTAACTCTAGGGTGTGGGTCGTGACAGGATCCTTCCGATTACGTCTTCATTCTTCCTTGGTGTGCACCAGGCCGGCGACAACAACGATGGGGTGAGTTCTCCTTGATCTCCTCTCTTTCTTGTTTTCGATTTGATCAGTTTGATCCGATTGATCGAGTCGATCGATCAGTTGAGTTATCGATGAGTCCTTCTTGATTCGATTTGGTTTGGTCCTTAATTTACTTTAGATCGATTGCATACTTTGAAATTGTTTCCTCTTTGCACACCAGGTATTTGCATATTTGCCTCTGAAGGCGTATCGAGCAATTTTGGACACAAAACCGTCTGTGTCTGACACATGAGGCCGTGTCCGCTCCTTAGGATTGTGTTTTCATCCGATCTTCTTCTCAGGTAAATTTTTCCCCTTCTTAACTTTGAATAATGTAGTGTGGTGAAGCTGGACTTAATGTGGTGTTTGGGCAGGTCAGGATCGGGTCAGGGAAGTGTCGGATTGTTCGTATCCAACCGTGGTATTCTTATCCAACGTTCGTGTGCAATTGGTTGGTGTCAGATGTTGAGGTCGTGTGCGGACAGTTGGTCTGGACTGGGTCTAGGAACGTCGTGTTGATGGGTTGGAGGTCGCAGGTGCTTGGCTTGAATAAATTCAAACGGATTGGAGCTCTGTTCATGGTTTAGTTTCATACTACATATATAGGCTTTTGAATCGAATGTTTGTAATATTTCCAGTTGCATACTTTGGTCAGTTTTTCTGGGCTGTATATTGAAGTTTAATCTATCTGTGGGTCATTGTGTTAGCTTTTGAATATATGGGAGGGGTTGGAACTGTCACCCTAGTATAGCTCAAGAGTTAGGATTTCCTGAGGCTAAGTCTTGTGTCATTTGGTTGAATTGACTATACAAATATGCTGCTAGTTTTGTTTGTAATATAGCCTAGTTGACTGGCTTCATATACTTGTTTGGGCTAGTGTGTGAGTTCAGGGAGCCACTGCTCATGCTGCCCTTTTAAATTCAAATGTTGGCTTGGGTTTAATCCAGTAGTATGGGCTGGGTTGTGTATATTTTGAAATAGAGTACATGTGGTTAAATTTTGTAAATCCTATGAAGTGAGTTGTTGTGCAGGCCAGTAAGGATTGGGGTTGGATTAATAATTTTGGTTGCTAATTTATCATTAATTTAGTAGCATTTTTCCTCCCTTAATGACGTTAGTAAATAGACTAAAATAATAATAGGGTAACTATCAATTTGTTAGTGGCTATCCTTGAGTGATACTGGACTACTGATAGTTACATTCTAGATATTAGGTTCTTGCTAAATTAGTGTATAACTTTTGGCTAATGTATATGTATAGGTAAATAGTATCATTTATAGTATTTAGCTAAAAATTTATCTGGTAGAAAGTACATTAGTAGTTATATAAAAGTAGTATTATGTCGCTAAGTTGACTGATATTACTAGTAAAATGATTTGTAATTATCTATAGGATATTCGGCCTTTTCTTACCGAATAATAGTGTACATTAGTTGATAGAAATAGTTAGTCAGCAATTAGAGAGTTATTTAAATGCTTTTGTCTAGATCTTAACCAACTTATAACTATTAAACAAGAGGACATCCAGCTCCATACATTATCCGTACTTTCCGGAGCAAGGCAAGTACATTCTATGGTCTTGTGCATTTACATATCTTGTACTTCTCATGATGACACGATGTGACACGATATCTTGTACTCTTGTACTTTCATGTTCATGTACTTACTTGTGTCGGGGCAGAGAAATACACTAGATATGTGACCAAATCTCGGTTACTATATTCATGTAGATAGCTTAGGCCTCGCATCGTGCACGCCGGTCCTAAGCCGTACCGATGTTCATGTACTCCTGTAGATATTCCTGTACTCACCCCAGCCGGTCACATAGGCTAGTTGTATTTCAAACATTGTGCACATGTCATGTCTTGTACTTCAGGTTCATGGTTTACATTCCTGTACTTTATTTCCTGTACTTACATTCCTATACTTTTCTGTTCTTTCCTGTACTTTATATTTCATGTTCTTCTGTACTAATTGTCATATCATGATGTTCTTGTTCATTATCTAGAATTGTACTTAGCTCCTCTCCTGACTAGGATATGTTGCAGGTGTACTTGCAGGATATTGTTCTACCTTATGGGCCAGAGCCCGGGATCTTAGCTGAGCAGGATGGAGCCATGACTTAGCTTGAGGTTTCAAGTTTAGATTATTTTAGCTCTTCCTCTAGATATTGTATGTTGTGAGTTCATAGTGTTTTTCTTCTTGTTGTCTCTAGTACTTTTATGATATTATGATCGGTGGATTATGGTGATCATTCTAAAAATGTTTTATAGATGCTGTCATTGTACACATTCATGTTTATCTAGTTAGATTTCCCTAGCTTGGTACAGCTTACTTCGTCGTGTCTAACGGCAAAGGCTGGGTGTGTCCGACTCGTGTCCGATTATTCGGGAGCGGGTCGTGACACTACATCACTGTCCCAGCAGGACCAGATGCTTCCACCACCACCTGCTGCTATATCTGCCCAGACTTCCGTCACTCTCGACGGGAACCAGCTACTTACTCTGATCCAAGGGTTCCTAACGACCCATCAGGAGCAGACCACCTTACTTCGTCAGAGCATAGAGCGCTCTGCAGAGCGTACCATGATCCCACCACCGGTAGAGCCACGACCGAGAGCGGGGAATATCAAGGACTTCATGAACTTGAACCCCAAGGAGTTCATGGGGACTGAGGGCATCATAGTCGCAGATGACTGGTTGGACTCAGTAGAAATGAAGCTCCTCGGTGCTAGGTTGCCAAGTGACCTTCAGGTCGAGGCAGCGGTGTCATGACCCGCACCCAGTGTAGGGCACGAGAAGTGGGTACGTCCAGCCTACGTCGTAGTGTCGGTGGTAGAACGCTGTTCTAGGTCACAATTAAAACTAAATACAATATGATATACTCTCCGTACGGAGGATAATCACAGCAGGATACAACTCAATCACCAAAACTAGAAGTAGCACGATAAGATAACTATGAATCCACAAGAGAAGTGCAACGGAGAGAAATAAATCTCGGTGTTATCAACTCCAACTCAAACAAGCATAAAATAAATACAACTCAAGACAACTGAAAATAAAATAAGAAAAACTCTAGCCAACTACTCCAACCTCTACTGTGTCTCCTCTAGGCTAGCATGTATCCTCCAAGCTATCTGTATAATTTATCAACAGGTCCAGTCAGGACGGGAGCGAGCACAGTACATCTCAAGCAGTTCATATCATGACAGAAATATAAAGCATGCAATAGAGTAAGATACATGAATCGCTGAAAGAAAGGACATGAAATAAAGAGATGACTGTAATAGAAATATTTACTACACGTAAAGAACTAACAGTGAACTAGTGATTTATAGTACAAGATAGACATGTGAACGGCTTGATAATAAACATGAGAGTTTGTACATGGCTACACTACTTTGGAAATATTCACATGACTATTTCTACTTCCCCATCCCCAATCAATACACAAGGATCCGTTCAAGTTATGTTATTATACATGATATCACATCGGGGCCCATAAATGGGTGCACATGAATGTAAACATGGGGGCTCCGTGAACATGAGAGTACATGAATCACGAGAGTGCACATGAATGGTGAAAGCACAGGAATACATTATAAAAGTGAAACGCATATGACATGATGTATCCAATGCTCCCGAGGAGGATAACATCGTATAAAAAGATCCATATAGTACAAATCTGTGTTACCATCGTGACAGCATCAAGTAAAGTAATCTAGAGCAAGAATATAGTCATAGCATGTATAAAATGGTCAGAGAATGTACTCGCCTGATACCCTGAACAGCTGATATGAAAAGATGGCCAACTGGAGTCACAGAGTCCTAGTTAGAGCAACACAGGTTATAAAGAGTTCAATTTATATGGTAATTGAAATTATAATGCAATCTATATGAGTCTAAGTTAATCTAGGTCAAAGTCAACTCTTGGTCAACTCTGGTCAACTATAAAGTCAAACTAGGTCAACTCTAGTCAACTGTGGTCAAACTAGCTAGGGTTGGGTCACCAATGGTCAACTGGTCTAGGTTAGTCAATTCTAGGTCTAAACAAACTAAGTCTATGCAAATCAAGTATCCAAGATAGCTACCAACTCATAGCCTGAGTCACTTGCTAAACCAAGCACAAAACTAAACCATAAGCTAACAAGGCACACAAACTTAGTCATATAATATATATATTATTCATATTCACATATTCATATACATAGATATATATAGGAAAGCTATATATATATATATATATATATATATATATATATATAAGAAGAGGTAAAAGAGTAAGTGAGTGTGTGTGTGTGTGTGTATGTGTGTGTTTGGCATGTGTGTGAAAGGATATGTGTTAATGTTCTCAGATTTAGTGATAGGTAGGTGTATGTGACATGGGATATATGGTGTCAAAGGGTGTATGAATGCATGTGTGTAAAAGGATATAGTTAACTTAGTTTATAAAAATGCATACATATATATTTATATTGCATACATGAATACATACATATCATGTATACATACATACATTGCATACATGCCTACATACATATCTTATATGCATACTTGCATTAATTCATGCACCTATACATACATACATAGATGCATACATACATATCATATATACATACATACATTGCATACATGCCTACATACATATCATATATGCATACTCTATATTATATTACATTCATTCCTGCATACTTGCATTCATATAATATATGCATACAAACTCATATATTTAACTCAAATTATATGTGAATACATACATTACATTACCTTAACACATATATATATATATATCATTTATTCATATCCCATATACATGCATACTTCAGTTCATGCATTATATCCATTCACATATCATTAAGTTGCATACATATACTTATTTTTATTACATACATGTCATTCATGCATATTACATACTTACATGCATCTATACATTATATACATTATATAAAACACGTAAAAATAGAAGAGGGAAAAAAAGGGAGAAAAACTGAAATGGAAAGGGAAGGGAAGGAAAAATATAAGAAAAAGGGAAAACAGTGGACATATACATGCTTGCATCATATATTCTATATTACCATACATGCTATCATTATATTTTGCATTACATTATGTATACATTATGTATTCATATCTATCATTACATGTATACCTTACATTCATATCTAGCATTCATTATATACTTACATGCATACATTGTATATCATTCTTTCATTCATGCATTTATGCATTGCTTACATACATTACATTGATTGCATTCCAACATACTTGTTCAACCATATATATACATTAATGTAAAGAGGATACATATCATATATATATATATCATTTCATTCATCTAACATATCATGCATTACATACTCTACATTCATTTAATATCCATACTACATAGGCTCATAGGTTACACAAAATGCCTATATCGTATAGTCATTCTTCTACTTAAAACCAATACTGTACCAATTGGGCCTTCACTAAATTCTTGGATTAAAGTGTGTCGTAACCCTTCGTGTTAGCTTTTCGAAACTTCAAACGGATCGCATTTTCGTGTCCGGAAACTTCCGGAATCGCCAAAACACCGAAACGTATTTATCTTTCGGACAGCTGACACTCAAATAATTTTACCAAAAGTTCCAGAACGATTTTGGCTTATTAAAATATATATTTGGAAAGCTAACTTCGATACGGTTCTTTTAAAAAAATGGGAGATTAAATGGAGTTCTGAGCTAAAAGTTATAATATTTTTAAGTTGATTTGGTTAATAAAAACGTGGATGAATATTATGATGAATTTGAGTTGTTTTGGACAAAAGAAACACATGTAGGCTAAGATACTTGGATACCAACATAGGTATCCAAATGAAACTCATTCTAACCATCCTAACTAAGATCAATCCACTCTCTAACCATTCTAAAACTGAATTTAAATATCTATTTAAACTATTATCATACATACATACACATGGGTGTCATAATTTGGGATCTTTCAAGTAGGACACAAGACACGTATCTAAAATCCTCAAGAGAGCTCCAAATGGCCTCAAATTTAAATCTAAAGAGAACACATGCATGAGGATGGATCCTACGGATTCAAAACTAATTTATATGCAAAGGAAATCGATTTAGAGGATGGGTTTTACCTATTGGGAGTGGAATCCTAATGAAATCCTTTAGGACATGGCTCCGATACGAAGATCCCTCAGAGTGGACACTCCTCATTGCACTTCTCTTCCAATCCTTGGTAGCACCCTTCCCTTGGAGAATGTGAATGATTGAGGGAAGATTTGGTGAAGTAATGATTTGATTTTGAGATCAAATCAAAGGAAAGGCTCTCTAAAATTAGGAAAGAACAAAAGAAAAATAAAAGAGGCAAGATTGTAATGAATGAAATGAATCATTCTCCCCTAAAGGTGGTGGCTGCCATAATGAGTCCATTATGGCTAATGGAAAATTTCCTAATTGCCCCTCTCTAGTCTCATATGGTTAAGTCTAGACTAGGTTCAAGTTTGGGGTCAAAAGGATCTAGTTTTGAGTCTCTAACTTAACCATTCTAACATGATAAAAATTAGTCTAACTAACTAACTTAAATGTTGGGTTTTGTGGGCCATGCTTAACTTAATATTGGGTCCCATCTAGAGTTTAAGCTACCCGGGTCACAATACAAGTCGGAACGAGACGAAACTCAAACCCGACTAAACAAATCCAATAAAAACAATATAAAAATATAAAAAAATCCAAAATATTAAAATATAAAAATGACCAAAATCATAATACATCAATTTAAAATTATTAAAATAATCTAAAATTCATCAATTAATCAAAATTCTAAATAATTTAAAAGTCACAAAATGACCAAAATATCCTTAGTCTAAAAAGTTGTAAATAGTCATTCTAATCACATGGTTAGGTCCCCATGGTCATGGTTAGTCTCTAGGCTCAACAGTTCTAGGATTCACTAGCTAACACATCAAATTATAATTCACCAATTTTAAATAGTAGTAAATTAATTAAAAATCCCATAAATAATAAATCCTACTATTAATAAACTTTACAAAAGTTTAAATTACCCTCATTTTAGAAAAGTGGGTGTTACAAGTCTACCCTCCTTAGAAAATTTCGTCCTCGAATTAATGGTCATACTTCTTCTAGAGTCTCGTCCCCAACAATCAAAGTCTCAAAACTTACCTAAATCATACATTTAAAGAATGGCATACAGGATCATGGCATACGGTGGAATTGAAAGTCTCATCTAGGTATACTAGTCATGCTAAACCAAAACGGTCATAGGGTATCAAAATATACAAGCTCTGGGGTGCTAAACTGGAAAAGTTCAGAAACAACAAATCATCAAGGCTGTAAGGCAGTCTACCATCCTATATGAAAACTGTAATTATCAAAAATAAAATAAAGATAACTAGTAATTATCTATAAGGGTACTATTCAAAGAAAAATCAAAATAAAGTTTAAATAACGAAAGTCAATAGCATTGAAATCCAATCACATATATTAAAAAAATTTAGTCTCGATATGATCTAAGTTGATCAATTCTGGATAATCAAATTTGGACAATATGGAGGACGAGGTCATCGAAGTCTGAGCACGAGCATACAAGGATGGAGATTCAGGTCACAATTAAATTTAATTCATTGAGTACAATCCAAGATATTGATATGATAGAAAAGATGATCAAAGTCGATTGGTCGTATTAAGAGAGATAGGATTCAATAATATTGAAAACTTTAAAGGGTGATTCAAAGCTATGGAATACGTCAAATTTCTCCTTTTAAAGGGAAAACAAGAGAAAAGATGTAATAACCACCTAATACAAATATTACTTTTATTGTCTATTTCTCTATAAAAAAAATTGTAAAGTGTTTGCTCTAAATTTTTCAAAAATATAATATTATTAATAATAATTGATAACCACAATAACAATAATAATATATATATATATATATATATATATATATATATATATATATATATATATATATATATATATATATATTTATATATATATATATATATATATATATATAAATATATATATAATATATATATATATATATATAGTATATATATATTTTAATATATTATATCTATTATATATTTTAATATATATATATATTATATATATATATTTTAATATATATATATATATTAATATATATAACCATATATATTTACATTTGGACCCGTAGAAAATTTTGTAATTACATATTTGATTCACCAAACTCACTAAGTTTAGGTGTCACTATTTGAAGATGGGTGGCATGGGTGACATATGTCTAGGATGCATGGAGAAATGACCATAACTTGCCACCTCACTCTCTCTCCTCCCTCTTCTTCATTAGTTCTTCTTCTTTCTTTCTTCCTCTACACAACCACACACATACAACCACTATTCCTCTTATCCTCTCCCCTTCCCCCATACTACTGCTACTGCTACTGTTGCTGCCCGCCGCCGCCGGCCACGCCGCCCCCGCGCCGCCACGCCACCGCCGCCGCCGATCACGCCGCCACCGTCGGCTGCTCCGGCCGGCCGGCTCCCTTCGTGGCCGCATCCTCCATCACACCCTCCACACCATCATCTCCATCTCCATCATCACCACCACCATCATCAAACCCTAACCCCTTATCCTTTAGAAAAAAAAAAGAAGAAGCAGAAAAGAAGAAGAAGAAAAAGAAGAAGAAGAAGAAGAAGAAGAAGGAGAAATTGGAAAAAGAAGAAGAAGCTCAAACCCTAGTTCCAATTTCAAATCAATTTTCTCAGGCAAGTCCTCAACCTAATTCCTCCATATTTTCAATTCATTTCATTTTCATTATTTATTATTATCTCTTGATCACATAATATAGTTCATTTTGAATTATATTTTGATTTCACATAAAGAAATTTGGCATGATATTAGGGCATGTAGATAAAATAGGAATTCATCTTACATGTACACAAAATGTTTAACGTTTCACCTACGAGTAAGATTAAAATGGTTTATGGTTATTAGCAAAACTTGGTATGAATTTTTATATGTAATAGCCTATAAACAATACGAAAAATCCAACCTTGATATATATAGTTGTTACGGAGTAAAGGAAAGGTATACACATCTTCAAATTGAACTTATAAATGTTGTAATAGTTTCTATTAAAAAGAAAAGAAATGGTAACTTAGTTCATGTCATCTTGTACATATTTGATAACTTTGACTTAGCCTAAAATATAAAATTTACTATGAATAAATATTATCATAATATTTTAAATTTATTTAAATTCTGTCTTGAATGTATAATAGATTAAATTAGCATGAATCCTTACCAATAATAGCTAAAATTAGTGTTTATAGGCACCCCAATACATAGGTAATTTTGGCTTGAAACTTTATTCCAATATAGACTATTCTTGACCCCCTGAGTTATAAACTATGATATAAACAAATTAGTTTTATAATTTGTACAATTACTTACTCTAGGACTAGAGACTTTAGAAATTACTAAAGGATCAAGGCTTTCCATATTCTTCGATAGTTATTATTTACTTAGAAATTTTTATAAAAAATTACCTAGAGATCCTAATGAATATTTACCAATATTATTAAAAATTAGAACGTCATCTATATGTATAAAATTTTAGATGTTGGATTTGTTCATCTTTATGGTTCTAATAATTGGGTTCTCTGATTTTGACATAGCATTCTTGACAATAGCCAAGTCAAGATAAATAGCTTGCTTATCAAGGTAATAAAGAGATTTTCTTTCTGGAATTATGTATATCTTATACTGCGTGGTACCGGTGTTGAGAGTTGCTCCACCGAAGGGGTCGGCGTACCCAAGATTTTATATTGCGTGGTACCGGTGTTGAAGGTTGCTCCACCGAAGGGGTAGGCGAAACCCGGGTTTAGTTTTATATAATGTCTATTAGGAAAAATTTCGGGCTACAAAATACAAGGAGGACTCTGCCGAATTTTTGAGAAATTTCCAGAGTTAGCCATTTAGAAAGTCGAAATGATTAAACCCTAGTTCTTAATTTTACCAAATTTTCTAGTACAAATTAACCTTGAAAATTTTGAAAGTGTTGCCTTAGGCGCACAAATTCTAGTTTGACATTTTATTTCCGCTAAGACGGAATCTCCTGCTAACTTATTTTCGTTAATATGGTTCTCTATCACACGAAAAACGAGATACAAAATTGAAATGTACTTAACTAAGTTACATTTTGGTAAGAATTGTATTTGGGACGGGAGAGAAAACTTTGGATCACACCTTCGAAATCTTGCAATATTATATTTACAAAACTGATCAGTTACTGTTACCGGCACTCGTATGGCCATACGGGTCTGTCGGGGTGAGATTAGCTCACTTCCTGTTGTTCCTGTTTCCTGTTTCCATTGGATTCCGAATCCCCGAATTCGGCCCTGTAATATCCAATGTAGCCTGCTCCGATATTCTTGAAAAATTAGTCATACGACAATTGTTATAAAACTTGATTCCGATAGCTCGGAAAACCATTCATGTGTTATCATGATTTTATCTCATCAAGATGTGATCCTGATACTAATGGGACGGATAAATCTAAGCACCGCCCATTAGTATAAAACCTGATCCCGGTAAATGGGATTATTGTTGAGAAAATAAGTTGTGTGATCCAGAAGGATTTCTCTAACTATTATATTTTTCATACAAGAGTTTGATTGTTTACACATTTATACCAGACACCTGCATTCTTTTAGGAAAAGATGTTAATACAATAAGAAATTTTATCAGTGAATATACCTTTAAATTATCCTTTCCTCAGTTCAATTTCGATAATTTATCATCTTACCTTACCTATTTTACTCCTTTGACTGAGGGCTGCTCGTCGTATTGACGACCTAGTTTGTTTACTAGATTTGATGAAGGTCAGGAGAGAATGCAAATGCACACTGAGAGAAGCTTTATGAATGAGACAAAGAGGAGGTTGACTTCGTATCAACTAGTAAAACTTGTAGCTGGTAATGTAATATGTATTGGGTTAATGGTTGTAATGGGTAGAATAATAAACTTTCTATTTATAGTTTAGAATATCCTTTAATCAAACTGTCATTATTCTATGCATCATGTGACCTGTGATCAACTATCCTAGAACCCTATGGGCGACAATCGCGAATATAGGTACTGGAGTATTCATATGTCGCGTAGCCTGGGGATGTTGTTACGTACTCGGCTCGCTTTATTTTGGGAGCGGGGCGTGACAAAAGATTTCATAGGAAAGTCAAGTTAATCATCTCTCTCTGATACTATTAAGTTTATTATTTGTCAATATATTTTATTTCACAAGTCCCAATATAAAAATTAACCTTTATATGACTACCATCAAAATTATATCCTTTCGTCATAAAGATTTGACCTTGTCAGAGCACCATAGGCTAAATTCCTAAGTTCCGAAATATTATTCATGAAGCATACCCTTCTTACTAGGAATCAAAACTGACCAATTAATCATCATAAATCTAAATTTTTCACCTTGTCCTAAATTGGATCCGAAGCCTCTAAATCAAGTTTTATGTAATCCTTGAACTATTCAATTACTCCTTGTGTATTTAAATCTAAACCCACTAGGCCTTACAAAACTTATTCTTATTATAAATTCAACCTTCATATTTTCTTCAACGTACACCTTCAATATTATTCTCCTAAAATTTAAAATTTTCACAAAATCTCTATTTTATATAACTTAAAATCCGTGCGTTCTTTCTGTTTCTAGCCATTTATTACAATATCTATTCAATTCGTATCATCATTGCATATAGTTAAAAATCTCTATTATAAAATTCCTAAATTTAACATCATAGCCTAAAGTGTAACATCTCAAGAATCAATAACCAAAATTATCCAAGTTCTCGAAACTAAGTTGACCTCGAATATCTCTCATCAATTATGAATATATCTATGAATTATTCATACCCAAAAGATTTTTCTAAGTATGATTGTTCCTAAATTGAATATAAACTCTCTTGATTTCATCAAAATTCAGTCGCTCTCTATCCCAAACCTATATCAGGTCCATCATATTAGACCCCTAGCAAGATTATCACAAGATAACAAATCAAGTCTTTTCGAGTTAGATGATTTACGTTACTTCTTCGACCTTTTGAAGGTGAAAAGATATGGAGATTCAAGAGTTTCAAAGTATAGCTGAAGAATTAGATACGAGACAGGTGATGATGTAATCAGGATAGTTATTTTTTTTTAAAAAAAATGGTACTACAAGAAATAATGGCAAGAAAGAAATAATGATAAAATCTGTTCTTCATCAACTGTTAAAAAGAAATGAACCCATTTAAGATAAAAACTGATACCATACACGTCTTCCTGAAATCATGTTGTCAGAAATTTGCCACGCCAGTAAGCATAGCTGCAATAAACAATAGAGTCCATAACGAAGGTATACACCCTATAGTCATGTTATCTAGAATTCTTACCACGCCACCCGGTATGGCTGCAAGAAAATCTAGATTTCATAACTAGGATAAGTATATCTAAATCAGGCTCTATGTCCTTGTCATGCTAGCAAATATGACTGCGATAAATTCTAAACTCCATAAATAAAGTAGACTTTTACCTTTCTCACTGTCCTTATCAAGTATGTTATCAGGTTATACCTTAATTCCAAAAAGATGTATATATATATATATATATATATATATATATATATATATATATATATATATATATATATATATATATATATTATATATATATATATATATATATATATATATATATAATATATATATATATATATATACATAAATACGAACTCAAATTCAACAACTAACATCAAGATTCAAAATTCAACAATAATCCATCAAAATCAAGCAATAACAGGAAGTAAGGGTGATCAAATCAAGGGAAAAAAAAAGAGATTTCAAATCGAAGTTAAAATAAGATTCTCAAGGGTCGTCCCAGGAATCTTCAAGAAATTCTAACAGTGATTGAGTATCCTCTCATTAACACCTATTCCTTAACTCTAATCGCAGTGCGCGCAGTAGTACAACTAATCACGTACTACCAAGACTTTGCACAAATGCGAATCTTGAATTGCATGGGCCACCACTAAAAATGTGTCAGACCCGCATAGTGGAGGACACGAGAAGTGGGTACGTCCAGCCTACGCCGCAGTATCGGCGATAGAATACTGTCTAGGTCATAATTAAAACTAAATACAATATGAGTACTCTTCGTGCGAATGACAATCACAGCAGGATACAACTCAATCACTAAAACTAGAAGTAGCACGATAAGATAACTATGAATCCACAAGAGAAGTACAATAGAGAGAAATAAATCTTGGTATTATCAACACCAACTCAAACAAGCATAAATAAATACAACTCAAGACAACTGAAAATAAAATAAGAAAAACTCTAGCCAACTACTCCAACCTCTACTGTGTCTCCTCTAGGCTAGCAGGTAACCTCCAAGCTATCTGTAAAATTTATCAACAGGTCCAGTCAGGACGGGAGCGAGCACAGTACATCTTACGCAGTTCATATCATGACAGGAATATAAGCATGCAATAGAGTAAGATACATGAATCGTTGAAAGAAAGGACATGAAATAAAGAGATGATTATAATGGAAATATTTACTATAAGTAATTAGAACTACCAGTGAACTAGTGATTTAGAGTACAAGATAGACATGTGAACGGCTTGATAATAAATATGAGAGTTTGTACATGGCTACACTACTTTGGAAATATTCACATGACTATTTCTACTTCCCCATCCCCAATCAATACACAGGATCGTTCAAGTGTTTATTGTACATGATATCATGGGAGCCATAAATGAGTGCACATGAATGTAAACATGGGGCTCCGTGAACATGAGAGTACATGAATCACAAGAGTGCACATGAATGGTAAAAGCACAGGAATACATGATGAAAGTGAAACACACATGACATGATGTATTCAATGCTCCGAGGGGGTTAAAATCGTATAAAAGATCCATATAGTACTAATCCGTATTACCATCATGACAGCATCAAGTAAAATAATCTAGAGCAAAAATATAGTCCTAGCAAGTATGAAACGGTCAGAGAATGTACTCGCCTGATACCCTGAACAGCTGATATAAAAAGATGGCCAACTGGAGTCACAGAGTCCTAGTTAGAGCAACACAGGTTATAAAGAGTTCAATTTATATGGTAATTGAAATTATAATGCAATCTACATGAGTCTAAGTCAATCTAGGTCAAAGTCACTCTTGGTCAACTCTGGTCAACTATAAAGTCAAACTAGGTCAATCTAGTTAACTCTGGTCAAACTAGCTAGGGTTGGGTCACCAATGGTCAACTGGTCTAGGTAGTCAATTCTAGGTCTAAACAAACTAAGTCTATACAAATCAGTATCCAGATAGCTACTAACTCATAGCCTAAGTCACTTGCTAAACCAAGCAAAAACTAAACCATAAGCTAACAAGGCACACAAACTTAGTCATATAATGTCTATATATATATATATATATATATATAATATTATATATATATTATATATATATATATTCACATTCACATATTCAAGTACATAGATATATATAGGAAAGTTATATTATATATATATATATATGTATATTATATATATATATATATATATATATATATATATATAAGGAGAGGTAAAAGTAGAGGAGAGGTAAAAGTGTGTGTGGGTGTGTGTGTGGTGTGTGTGTGTGTGTGTGTGTGTGTGTGTGTGTGTGTTTGGCATGTGTGTGAAAGGATATGTGTAATATTCTCAGATTTAGTGAGGTAGGTGTATGTGACATGGGTACATGGTGTCAAAGGGTGTATGAATGTATGTGTGTAAAGGTTATAGGTTAACTCAGTTTATAGAATACATAATATATATTTACATTGCATACATGAATATATGCATATCATGTATACATACATACATTGCATACATGCCTACATACATATCTTATATGCATACTTGTATTCATTCATGCACCTATACATACATACATAGATGCATACATACATACATATCATATATACATACATACATTGCATACATGCCTACATAATATCATGTATGCATACTCTACATTTATTACATTCATTCCTGGAATTGTATTCATATAATATATGCATAAAACTCATATATTTAACTTAAAATATATGTGAATACATATATACATTACCTTAACACATATATATATCATTTATTCATATCCCATATACATGCATACTTCAGTTCAGCATTATATCCATTCACATATCATTAAGTTACATACATATACTTATTTTCATTACATACATGCATTGCAGCATATTCATACTTACATGCATCTATACATTATACATTATATACAACACGTAAAAATAGAAAAAAAAATGGAGAAAAACTGAAATGGAAAGGGAGGGAAGAAAAAAATATAAGAAAAGGGAAAACAGTGGACATATACATGCTTGCATCATATATTCTACATTACCATACATGCTATCATTATATTTTTTATTACATTATATATACATTATGCATTCATCTATCATTACATGTATACCTTGCATTCATATCTAGCATTCATTATATATTACATGCATAAAGGATCTAGTTTGGGGTCAAAAGGATCTAGTTTTGAGTCTCTAACTTAACCATTCTAACATGATTAGTCTAACTAACTAACTTAAATGTTAGATTTTGTGGGCCATGCTTAACTTAATATTGGGTCCCATCTAGAGTTTAAGCTACCCGGGCACAATACAAGTCGGAACGAGACGAAACTCAAACCCGACTAAACAAATCCAATAAAAATAATATTAAAATATAAAAAAAATTCTAAAATATTAAAATACGAAAAATAACAAAAATCATAATACATCAATTAAATATTATTAAAATAATCTAAAATTCACCAATTAATCAAAATTTTCAATAATTCAATAGTCTCAAAATGACCAAAAACCCTTAGCCTAAAAAGTTGTAAATAGTCATTCTATCACATGGTTAGGTCTCCATGGTCATGGTTAGTCTCTAGGCTCAACAGTTCTAGGGTTCACTAGCTAAAACATCAAAATTATAATTCACCAATTTTAAATAGTATAAATTAATTAAAAATCCCCATAAATCATAAATCCTATTATTAAATAATAAACTTTTACAAAAGTTCAAAATTATTCTCATTTTAGAAAAGTAGGTGTTACAAGCGGATTTCTGCTGACAGACTTAGCAGGAGTCTGGTTCAGGAATGAGCACTATTTGCGAGAGGGGGAGCTACATGGAATCAGTTCAAGATCCAGTTCAAGAAGAAATTTTCTCGTCTACGCTAGAGTCGCCATGGGGCTACAATTCCAGAACCTCCAGCAGGAAAACCGTTCTGTTGACGAGTATGCAACGGAGTTTAGTTGTTTGAGCCATTTCGTCCTAGTCTGATTTCAGACCCAGAGGAGATGGCACATAGATTTTGCCATGGTCTTGTCCCAAACATCGGCATCCTCCTAGTGGCAAACGGGATGACAGACTACTACCAAAGCCTAGAGTTGGCACGAGAGATATAGGAGCGTCTTCTGTCTTGCAAGAGGCCAGCTTCCGGACATAATGAAGGACCTTCCAAGCGCCAGGCTTTCCAGCCGAGAGCACCGATGCCGCACCAGCAGGCATACCGTCCTCCCGTACCGCATCACCCAACACCACCAGTTGGAGCTCCGGGACCACAGCAGCAGAGGGGAGATGTGTGTTCATTCTGTAGGAGGCCGGGCCATGACTTTGCCATCTGTAGAAAGAGGTTGAGGCAGTTATTAGCTTGTGGGTCTACCATCCATCAGCTTCGGGATATCCAGCAGCGAGGGCGCCAAGCACGGGACCACTAGGGGACCACCACTCCTGACCCAGCAGTAGCGGTTTGGGCAGCATCTGCAGCAGCATCAGAAAGGACCCCTGGGGAAAGCTTATAGTATAGCTCTTGAGGCAGAGCCGGAGCAGGTTTTGGTGCAGATTATTTGGTCGATGTTATCACAGGTCATATTTTCGTATACTTTTCTAGATATGCTTGTTTGATTCTGGTGCATCACATAGCTTTCTGTCATTAGAATTTTTGCAAAAACATAATTTAGTAACTACACCCACCAAGGAGATAAATAGAGTAATGACAGAAGGCGGACCAGTACCCATTAGAGCTATCTATAGATGCTCTATTACTATAGCTGGGAGAGAGTTTAGGGGACAATTCTTTGTGATGCCACTTCCCGGATATGATATCATATTAGTAATGGATTAGCTTAGCTACGCTCACGCAGTATAGACTGCCATGAGGGTAGTATTCTGTTAAGTCCCCCAGGAACGGCACCATTCAGTGTCAGGAGGACAGGGCCGGAGATCAGCCTAGAGATGAACTGTTGTGCTACAGTTGGGGAGCTAGCACAGCCACACCCTGTCATTGGAGAGTTTGTGGATGTATTTCCAGAGGATCTTCCAGGACTTTCACCCGACAGAGATGTGAAGTTCACTATAGATTTAGTACGGCTCATCACCAGTATCCCGGGCTTGCTATAGAGTGATCCCCAAGGAGGTCGTAGAGATGAAGGAGCAGATCGATGACCTGTTGAGAAAGGGTTTCATCCGATCCAGTGCTTCTCCATGGGGAGCACCATGCATTGACTACCGGGCATTGAATGCCATCACCATTAAGAACAAATATCCTCTGCCTCGGATAGTTGATTTGTTCGACCAATTGAGTGGGGCGAAGGTGTTCTCCAGAATAGACTTGAGATCAGGTTATCACCAGGTGAAAGTTAGAGCTGAAGACATCCAGAAGACTGCATTCAACACCAAGTATGGGCAAGTTTTTGATGATTCCATTTGGTCTCACAAAGTGCCAGCGTCTTTATGAACTTGATGAACAAGACATTTCACCAATATCTGGATAAATTCATCATGGTGTTATCGATGACATCCTATATACTCGAAGACGCCAGAAGAGCATGTAGAACATTGCGGACAGTTCTGGGGATTCTGAGGAAGGAGAGATTGTATGCTAAATTGTCGAAGTGCGAGTTCTTTCTCGACCGAGTGGAGTTTCTCGGCCATGTGGTCACTGGAGAGGGGATCTCAGTGGACCCAAAGAAGATTGCTGTCGTCGAGACATGGAAGGCTCCGACATCAGCTTAGAGATTAGAAGTTTCTTGGGATTAGCAGGCTATTCTCTAAAGTTTGTCCAGGACTTGCTAGAATAGCCGAACCTATGACAAAGCTGACACGAAAGGACGCAGAGCACATCTGGTCAGAGGACTGCCAGGCAGCATTTGAGGAGCTAAAGAGGAGACTGACGACTGCACCAGTTCTGGCATTACCTTTAGGATCTGGAGGTTTCACCATTTACAGCGATGCTTCAAAAAAGGGGCTAGGATGTGTTTTACAGCAGCATGGAAAGTGTTTGCCTACACATCTAGGCAATTACGGACTCATGACAGAACTATTAGTTGCGGTGATCTTTGCACTCAAGTTATGGAAATACTGCTTATACGAAAAGCGGGTAAAAATATTTACAGACCATGTGATTGTGTGCTAATTTGTTAAAAGCCGAAGAGTGTCACTCCCACTTTTCTAATTAGGGGTATTTTAGTCATTTGTGCAAATTTGATTTTTTTATTTTATAAATTAAATAAATTGGTGTGTAGCTTTGATTGGTGTTTTGGTAGTGGTAAATGGTTTAACTGTAGTCAACCTTGATTAGAAGACTAACCATATGATTAGAATCATTTTTAGCTAATTAGATTTTAAATTAGAGCAATTGTCCAGTTAGGAACAATAAATCATTTTTAGGCTATTTTAATTAGCTTTTTAACCTTTTGTCAATGGACTTTTAATCAACTTGAGGAGTGTTTGGCCCATGACCAACCCTAACCCTAATCCCTCATGTAGTGGCTGACCAAACACACCAGCCCCCTCCCTCTTTATGTGAAAAGCTTGTAGCCGTCAAGCTCTTCAAAATCCTAGTTTTTTCTTTTCCTCCAAAAGTCCATTTTCTCATTTTTCGTCCAAATCCTTCCAAATGAAGTGCGTTACGATCATTGGGAGGAGAGGAACTGCTGGAGACTTGCTAGCGGGGATCGGAGGCGTTGGACCGGAGGAAATCGGCATCAACGCGTTTGGAGGCTCGTTTCATTATGATATTGACTCTCAATAGGTAAACCCCTCTAAACACTTGTTAATCCCAATTTTTTCGTAGATGCATCCATATAGGTACCCCAGACCTGTGCATGAAGTTTGGTAGATTTTGTATTCGTTTGATAGGCGTTATCGGACACGTGTCGGTTCATTGGAACACGTGTTCGACGAAATGCCGCTTAGAACTGAAAGGGATTTTACGATTCTGTTTTCACAAATTTATTGCTGTGATTATTTGAATTAACTTTCGTGAAGACAGATCTCGATTTGACACGTTTTCAGTGTCCAAATTGGATACGGACACGCATGCACGAGGTCGGCGCACGGCCCCGTACATGCCCTGCTGTCGAGTGTCCATAACTCGACGCACAGGACTCCGTTCGTATGAAATTTCTTGGACGCATGGGGCAACCTATGTCCACGTGCTCCTAAAATTTATAATGTTTCGTGGAGCGTGCGCAAAGAAATCCAATGCGTACGGTTCAGCCAACACTGTGAACGCGGCCGAACTTGCCGCTGACCCGGCCTTCGTACACGAACATGACACGACGAGACTCGTTCCAAGAGAATGAGCATGAAGCCCTAGACTAGGCTACCCAGAACCCA